>JAGIQG010000001.1:8586153-8834019 GCA_024679065.1 Sphyrna mokarran
TGCTTTTTTATTTTGGTCGGCACAAACAGCGAAGCGACCGAAGGGCCTGTTCTGTTCTGGTATTGTTCTATGTTCTAGTGAATCCACGAAGTGCGAAATAAAGCAAGGTGAGCTAAGGAAATATGTTGGAAACAGGTGTCCACAGGAATCATTGAATCCAGGGCACGGCCATGTTGTATCTTTAATTAGAAAAGTCTCCTGTATGCCCTCCATCTTTCTAGTTCTGCTCATAGTGTCAGTTCTAAGTAAGCCTTAACACCCTTAAGCGTATGGCCTGCCTGCCACTCCACCTATAATTTTTGGCAGTGCATTCCAGACCCCTGCCACCGTCTGTGTGAAAAACCTTCCTCTAACTGGGAATTCTTTGTGAAAGAAGGGCACCTGATAGAAGGGATGGGGAACACTTGAATGGGAACGGTGTGAATATCTTAGCTGGGAGGTTAGCTGGAGTGTTTCGGCAGGATTTAAACTAATATGGAGGGGCTGAGACCAATAGCTCGGTAGAGAGAGAGATGGGAGATAGAGTAAGCTTGGACGAGAAGAGATGCACCGGGGAGAAGGTTGTTCCGAGTGGTCTTGGAGGTCTGGAGTGTGTCTGTTTCAATGCAAGGAGTGTAACGGGAAAAACGGATGAACTTGGATGCGGTTGCAGTGACAGAGACATGGTTAAAGGAAGGGGAGCAGTGGCAACTGAACATTCCTGGGTATAAGTGTTTCAGGCATGACAGAGGAGGGTCCAGAAGAGGTGGGGGAGCAGCGTTGTTAGTTAAGGAGAGCATCACAGCAGTGCAGAGGAAGGACAATACAGAGGAGTTAGGAGTGGAGTCACTGTGGGTGGAGTTGAGGAATAGAAAGGGGACAATTACTATGCTAGGGGTGTATTATAGGCCACCCAACGGCCCACGGGCAGTTGAAGAAGGCATATGTAAAGACATTTTGGATAGGTGCAGAAAGAACAGAGTCGTTATAGTGGGAAATTTTAATCTCCCTAGGGTGGATTGGAAAGTACCTAGAGCTGGGGGTTTGGATGGGCAGGAATTTGTAAAATGTGCACTAGAAGGATCGTTGGAACACGTGTGTGGCTAGCCCAACTAGAGAAGGGGTTATATTGGATTTAGTTCTGAGTAATGAGCCAGGGCAGGTGGTTGATGTTGTAGTAGGGGAACGTGTGGCTAACAGTGACCACAATTCTGTCTACTTTAGGATTCAGATGGAAAAGGACGCTTGTTGCCCTAGGGGCCGGGTGCTAAACTGGGGGAAGGCTAACTATGGTCGGATTAGGCAGGAACTTAGGGAAACTGAATGGGAATGGTTGTTTGAGAGTAAGTCCACGCTAGGCACGTGGGACTCTTTCAAGGGAATACTGAAAATGTTGCAAGTATGTGCCAGCCAAGAGGAAAGATGTGAAAGGTAGGATTAGAGAGCCGTGGATTACGAGGGATATTGAGGACTTGGTTAGGAAGAAAAGAGAAGCGCGTGATAGGTCGAAGCAGCTGGGAACCGAGACAGCATTGAAGGAACATAGAGAGAGTAGGAGGGAGCTCAAACTGGGAGTTAGAAGGGCAAAAAGGGGGCATGAAATGATTTTGGCAGATAGGATTAAGGAAAACCTAAAGGCTTTTTATTCCTATGTTAGGAATAAAAGGGTGGTTAGAGGAAAAATCGGACCTCTTAGGCACAGAGGAGGGGAACTGTGCTTAGAGCCCGAGGGAATGGCAGAGATCCTGAATGAATATTTTGCGTCGGTATTCACGAAGGAGAGGGGCTTGTTGACAGCTCCTGTCTCTGAGGGAGCTGTGGACCAGTTGAGGGAAATAGCCATACCGAGGGAGGAAGTGTTAGAGCTTCTAGGTAGCATTAAAACTGATAAATCTCCAGGGCCTGATGGCATTTATCCCAGACTGCTTAGGGAGGTGCGAGGTGAAATTGCTGGGCCTCTGACGCAAATCTTTGTCTCTTCTTTGGACACAGGTGAGGTCCCAGAGGACTGGAGAATAGCTAATGTTGTACCATTGTTTAAAAAGGATAGTAGGGATAACCCTGGAAATTATAGGCCGAGGAGTTTGACGTCAGTGGTAGGGAAGCTGTTGGAGGGGATTCTTAGAGATAGGATGTATAGGCACTTAGAGCGTTGCAATCTGATTAGGGATACGCAGCATGGATTTGTTAAGGGGAGGTTGTGCCTTACAAATCTGGTAGAATTTTTTGAGGAGGTGACGAAATCAGTGGATGAAGGGCGAGCTGTTGATGTTGTCTATTTGGATTTTAGTGAGGCATTTGACAAAGTCACTCATGGGAGGTTAGTCGAGAAGGTCAAGGCAAATGGGATACAAGGACAGGTAGCTAGATGGATAAGTAACTGGCTTGGTAATAGGAGACAGAGAGTAATAGCGGAAGGGTGTTTTTCTAGCTGGAGGTCGGTCACTAGTGGTGTGCCACAGGGCTCGGTACTGGGACCTCTTCTATTTGTAATATATATAAATGACTTGGAAGAGGGAGTAAATGAGGATCAGCAAGTTTGCAGACGATACAAAGATGGCGGACTTGCAGATAGTGGGGAGCCATTGTCAGGCGATACAGCAGGACATAGATAGGCTGGATAGCTTGGGCAGACAGATGGCAGATGGAATTAATCCTGATATCAATTGTGAAGTTATAGGACAGATGTCAGAGGTAGGTTCTTTACCCAAAGGGTGGTTGGGAGTGTAAGCCCTGCTGCAGCAGTTGTAGATGCGCCAAGTTTGTGGCGTTTAAGAGGTTAGTTGATAAGTATATGGAAGAGAAGGGAATGGTTTAGTTTGGAGGGGCCATTGCTTTTTATATTGGTCGGCAACAACATCGAAAGGCCGAGGGCCTATTCTGTCTGTAATGTTCTATGTTCTATGATAAATGTGAGTGATGCATTTGGGAGAAAGAATGTAGGGGGGAGGTATATGATAAAAGGGTAGACCTATTAAGAGTACAGAAACGCAGAGGGACCTGGGGGTGCAGGTGAACAAGTCGCTGAAGGTGGCAGAGCAAGTGGAGAAGGTTGTGAAGAAAGCATATAGTATGTTAGCCTTTATAGGAAGGGGTATAGAGTACAAGAGCTGGCCTTTAATGTTGCAGTTGTATAAAACGTTGGTTAGACCTCATTTGGAATACTGCGTCCAGTTCTGGTCGCCTTACTACCGGAAGGACGTGGAGACTCTGGAGAGAGTGCAGAGGAGGTTTACCAGGATGCTGCCTGGTATGGAAGGTCTGAGTTATGAGGAGAGATTAGCAAATTGGGACTGTTTTCCTTAGAGACAGACTTAGAGGAGATTGATAGAGGTGTACAAGATTTGAAGAGGATTGATAGAGTAAAACAGGATTAGCTTTTTCCTAGGATGGACTCAAATAGCACGAGGGGTCACGGGCCTAGGGTGAGGGGGGTAAGGTATAATTTGGATGCTAGAGGGAGTTTTTTCACACAGAGGGTGATGGAGGTATGGAATGCGCTGCCAAGTAAAGTGGTGGAGGCAGGTACTCTGGAGTTATTTAAGAAATACTTAGATGGGCACATGAACAGAATGGGAATGGAGGGGTATAGAAAACTGATTTAAAATAGGGATCATGAGCCTTGGGAGTCCCTGGGAAGTGTGTAAATAGATGATGATATTGATGTACTTGTTTTTATCCTACAGGTGCTTTGGCCACCTTGTTTCTAACGAGGGGCATACACGCGTGGTCGTGAGATGACTGCTCTGGATCTTTTGAGAGTATCCTACTGCTTCACGTCGTTAGTGTATGCTTGACCTGGACCATCTGATGGCAACACAACAGCTCAGTGACTATAGCTGTGCTGTACAGATACATGGATTTGGGCCTGTGTCTGTGGGAGTTTGCACATTCTCCCCGTGCTTGCGTGGGTTTTCTCCGGGAGCTCCGGTTTCCTCCCACATCCCAAAGATGTGCTCTTAGGCTAATTGGCAAAACAAATTCTCCCTAAATTGTCTCAAATTTGGTTTTTAATCCATAGATCTATAAACATGGACAGGGTAGGGATGGGAACATGGGGGTGGCAGTGCGGGCTCGTTGGGCCGAAGGGCCTGTTTCCCGTGCTGTTTTGTTCTTTGTTCTATACCTCGCCCCCCCCCCCCCCCCCCCCCCCCCCCCCACCCTAAACCCATGGCCCCTCGTAATGTATCCAACCTAGGAATAAGCTTACCACTGTTCAATTTATCTATACCCTTCGTAATCTTATACGCCTCGATTAGATCTCCCCTCATTCTCTGCCTTTCTAAGGAGAACAATCCTAATTTGCCCAATCTTTCCTCGTAGCTCAGCCCTTCCACACCAAGCAACATCCTGGTAAACCTCCTCTGCACTCTCTCCAGGGTCTCCACGTGCTTCCGGTCGTAAGGCATCCAGAACTGGACGCAGTACTCCAAACATGGGCGAACCCGCATTTGTTCCTCAGATATTCCTAGCATCACGCCATTTACTAAATACATCCTTGTCAAATTACTCTTCCAAAGCACATCACCTCACATTTTTCTAGGTTAATTTCATCTGCCACTTAACTGCCTATTTGACCATATCTTCCTGTAGCCCAAGACATTCTGCCTCACTGGAATTGCCAAGAAACGAAGATCATGTCAGAGGTTTACAACATGGAAACAGATCCTTTGGCCCAACTTGCCTATGTCACCCTTTCTTTTACAAAACCCCTAAGCTAATCCCAATTGTCCACATTTGACCTACATTCCTCTATTGTACCATTAACTATCTAAATGTTTTTTGAAGGATAAAATTGTACTCACCTCTACTACGTCTGGCAGCTTGTTCCAGACACTCACCAGCTTGTGTGAAAAACTTGCCCCTTTAGTATCTCTTCCCTCTCAAGTTAAACCTGTGCCCTCTAGTTTTAGACTCCTATCTTTGCAAAAAGATATTAACTATCTAGTTGATCTGTGCCCTCATTATTTTATAGACCTCTATAAGATCACCCGTCAGTCTCCTATGCTCCACAGAAAAAAGTCCTAGTCTACCAAGCCTCTCTTTATAACTCAATCCATTAGGTAGCATTCTAATAAGCCTTTTCTGCACTCTTTCTAGTGTAATAATATTCTTTCTATAATAGGGTGATCAGAATTGCACACTGCATTCCAAGTATGGCCTTACCAATGTCTTGAACAACTTCAACAAGATGTCCCAATTCCTCTATTCAATGTTCTGACTGATGAAAAAAAGCATGCCAAATGCCATCTTCACCACTCTGTCCACCTGTGAGCTATGAACATGTACCCCTAATGCCCTACCATTAACTGAGTTAGTCCTGCCCTGGTTCAGTCTACCAAAACGCATTTTGGTCCAAATCCTTCTACCCATGTAATTGTCCAAATGCTTTTTAAAAGACAAAATTGTATCTGCCTCTACTACTACGTCTGGCAGCTTGTTTCAGACACTCAGCACCCTCTGTCTCCCTTGAGGAACAACTGAGGAAGATTCTTGCAACGCCTTGTACCCCTAAGTAATTGACTCTTCCACCCTGGGAAAAGCTTCTGACTATCCACTCTGTCCATGCCTCTCAACCTTGTAGACTTCTATCAATTTCATTGAATCTGCGTCCATCACATATACAGGCACTCTATTCCAAATCTTAACCACTCACTGGGTTTTAAGGACAGTTTGAAAGGAGGAAGGGGAGGTCAAGGGATTTCAGTGGGGAATTAGAGTCAAGGTCAAGGTGATCAAAGTGACCAATCCCTTCGAAACGCAGCCAGCATTAACAAGGACCTCACACACCCCGGACATTCTCTCTTCCATCGGGAAAAAGATACAAAAGTTTGAGACCATGTACCCACCGACTCAAGAACAGCTTTTTCCTTGCTGCACTCACCACCCTCTGTGCAAAAAATGTGCCTCGTACATCTCCTTTAAACCTTGCCCCTCACACCTTAAACCTGAGTAGCTGACTCTTCCACCGTGGGAAAAGCTTCTGACTATCCATTCTGTCCATGCCCCTCAATCTTGTAGACTTCTATCAATTTCATTGAACCTACCTCCATCACACAACCAGGCACTGCATTCCAAATCTTAACCATTCACTGAGTTTTAAAGACAGTCTGAAAGGAGGAAGGGGAGATCAAGGGACTTCAGTGGGGAATCCTAGACAAGGCCAAGGGGATCAAAGTGATCAAAACCAATAAGGAGACAAAGAGAAATGAACACACTAAGCTAGAGCTGGAAGAACAGAGAGAGCTCAAGGATGGTCTTCAGACCGGAAGTCAGCAACGCAGTTGACTTTTAAATGTTTTGATTTTCAGTTCAAGTTAATTTATTAGTCACAAGTAAGGCTTATATTAACACTGCGATGAAATTACTGTGAAATTCTCCTAATCACCACACACTGACATTTGTTTGGGTCAATGCATCTAATCAGCACGTTTTTCAGACTATGGGAGGAAACTGCAGCAACTAGAAGAAACCCACGCAGACATGGGGAGAACATGCAATCTTCACATAGATAGTGATCCAAGCCAGGAATCAAACCCAGGTTTCATGGCTCTGTGAGGTAGCAGTGCTAACCATTGTGCCACCGGGCAGTCCACAATTCAATTTGTTATTGTCGTGTGTATTGAGATACAGTGAAAAGTATTGTCTTGAGCATTATACAGACAAAACTTATTCATAGGGGAGAACCAAGGAAAGGTTGCAGAGTGATTATGTTACAGTCATAGACAGGGTGCAGAGAAAGATCAGGGAAGTCCTCAAGGGTGGACAATAAATGCTAGTCCAGCCGGCATCACCCACCTCCCATGAAGTTCCTCTACCTGGGGGGAACTAATTGCAGACTGGATGACAACTTTGCAGAACACCCACACAAAATTCAGTTTTCTGCCCCCTGGTCATTTTAATTCTTTACATCATTCCCACTCTGACCTTTCTGCACTTGGCTTGTAACAGCGCACCAGTGAGGCTCAACATAAGCTCAAAGCACAGCATAGAACATAGAACATTACAGCACAGAACAGGCCCTTGGGCCTTCGATGTTGCACCGACCAATTAGGAACAAGCAGTGACCCTCTAACCTAAACCATTCCCCTTTCATCCATAAACTTATCTACTAACCTCTTAAACGCCACCAAACTTGGCACATCTACAATTGCTGCAGGCAGGGCATTCCATACCCTTACCACCCTCTGGGTAAAGAACCTACCTCTGACATCCGTCCTATAACCACCACCCCTTAATTTAAAGCTATGTCCCCTCGTGCTAGCTTTCTCCATCCTAGGAAAAAGGCTATTACTGTCCACCCTATCTAAACCTCTCATCATCATATATGTTTCAATAAGGGCTCCTCTTAGTCGCCTTCTTTCTAACAAAAACAACCTCAAATCCCTCAGCCTCTCTTCATAAGACCTGCCCTCCATACCAGGCAACATCCTGGTAAACCTCCTCTGCACCCCCTCTCCAATGCCTCCACATCTTTCTTATAATGCGGAGACCAGAACTGTACACAATACCCCAAGTGCGGCCGCACTAGAGTTTTGTACAGTTGCTAAATGACGTCGCAGCTCCGAAATTCAATCTCTCTACCAATAAAAGCTAAGACTCCGTATGCCTTCTGAACAACCTTATCGACTTGACTGCCAACTTTCAGGGATCTATGCACATATAGGTCCCTGTTCATCAACACTATTAAGAGTTCTACCATTGGCCCTATACTCTACACATTTGTTATTCCTGCCAAAGTGAATTACCTCACACTTTTCCACATTAAACTCCATTTGCTACCTCTTGGCCCAGCTCTGCAACTTGTCCAAGTCTCTCTGCAAACTATAACACCCCTCTTCACTATCTACCACTCCTCTGACTTTGGCGTCATCCGCAAATTTACTAATCCATCCTTCAATACCCTCATCCAGATCATTTATAAAAATTACAAACAGCAGGGGCCCCAAAACAGACCCCTGAGGTACACCACTTGTCACCGAACTCCATGATGAAAAATTTCCCTCAACCACCACCCTCTGTCTTCTATCTGCTAGCCAATTCCTAATCCAATTAGCTAAATCACCCTCAATCCCATACATCTGCATTTTCTGCAGAAGCCTTCCATGGGCCACCTTATCGAACGCCTTACTAAAGTCCATATATACCACATCAACTGCCTCACCCCTATCCACCACTTTGGTCACTTTTTCAAAAAACTCAATGAGGTTAGTAAGGCACGACCTACCCTTCACAAAACCATGCTGACTATCCCCAATCAATTTGTTTCTCTCTAAATAACTAGAAACCCTATCCCTAATAATTCTTTCCAATAGTTTGCCCACAACAGAAGTGAGACTCACCGGTCTATAATTCCCCGGAAAGTCTCTATTCCCCTTCTTGAACAATGGGACCACATTGGCTATCCTCCAGTCTTCCGGCACTATACCCGTAACCAACGACAACCTGAAGATCAGAGCCAGATCGCCTCCCAGAGAATCCTAGGGTAAATCCCGTCCGGCCCAGGGGGCTTATCTAACTTCAAACCCTCAAGAATATCTAGCACATCCTCCTTATCTACTTCAATACCTTCCAGTTTACAACCCTGTATCCCAGTGTTTCCACAACTACATTTACATCTCCCTGCGTGAATACCGAAGAGAAATCTCTTGGTCCATCTGTGCTCAGACCCCCAACTATTCACATTATATATTAATGATTTGGAAGAGGAAATTGAGTGCATTATCTCCAAATGATGATACAAAGTTGGGTGGGAGGGTGAGCTACGAGGAGGATGCAGAGATGCTTCACTATGATTTGGACAGGCAGAGTGTGTAGGTAACTGCATGGCAAATGCAGCATAATGCGGATAAATGTGAGGTTATCGACTTTGGTAGTAATAATAGCAAGACAGATTATTACTTGAATGTGTGTAAATTGAGACAAATGGATATTCAGTGAGATCTTGGAGTCCTCCTGTGTTAGTCTCTGAAACTAAGCGTGCAGTACAGCAAGCAATAAAGAAGAAATATGGTACGTAGGCCTTCAGGGATTAAGATGTTTTGCTGCCATTGTATATGGCATTGCTGAGGCCACAGTTGGAATATTGTGTGCAGTTTCCTTATCTGAGGAAGGATGTCCTTGCTATAGAGGTAGTATAGCAAAGGTTTACCAGGTTGACTCCTGAGATGGCAGGTCTATTGAATGAGGCTAGATTAAGTCAGTTAGGATTATACTGACTGGAGTTTAGAAGAGTGAGAGGGGATCTCATATAAACTTATAAAATTCTAACAGGGGTAGACAAGTTAGATTCAAAAATGTTCCCAATGGTGGGGAGTCCAGAACGAGAGGTCATAGTTTGAAAGGGTAAACATTTTAGAACTGAGGTGAGGAGAAATTTTTTCACACAGAAAATGCTGAATGTGTAGAATTCACTAGCATAGAATGTAGTTAAAGCCAAAATGTTGTCTGATTTCAATTCTTGAAGCTAAAGGAATATGGAAGGAAAAGTGGATCAGGATATTGAATTTGATGATCAGCAATGATCAAAATGAATGGTGGAGCAAGCTCGAAGGGCCGAATGGTCTCCTCCTGATTCTTGTTTCTATCTTTCCTTGTCCCATTAACAACTTCTTTTGCTTTGGACCATCATCCCTTTCGTTATTTAATCTCTACTGCTTTCCAACTTATCACAGACACCACTCCCCCAGTCAACCCTGCCCTAATTTACAGTTCTGATCACCTATTATAGAAAGGATATTATTAAACTAGGAAGAGTGCAGAACAGATTTACTAGAATTTCTTAGTGGTTTGAGTTATACGAAGAAGTCGGATAGACTGGAGCTTTTTCCTCTGGAGTATAGAAGGCTGAGGGGTGATCTTAGAGGTTTATAAAATAATGAGGGCATAGATCAGCTAGAGAGTCAATATCTTCTCCGAAAGGTAAGGGAGTTTAAAACTAGGAGGTCATAGGTTTAAGGTGAGGGGGAGAGATACAGAAGGGTTCAGGGGGCAATTTTTTCCACAGAGGGTGGAATAAGCTGCCAGCGATAATCGTAGCAGGTACAATTTTGTCTTTTAAAAAGCATTTAGACAGTTATATGGGTAAGATGGGTATAGAGGGATGTAGGCCAAATGCGGGCGATTAGGATTAATTTTTGAGTTTAAAAAAGGAGGGTGGCATGCACAAGTTGAGCCGAAGGGCCTGTTTCCATGCTGTAAACTTCTGAGTCTACACATCTAAGTTAAGTTGGTTCTGATGTAAGATGATTGACCTGGAATGTTACAACGCATAGATGACTGAAATCTGGAATACACTAATAAATAAACTTAAAACCGGTCGGACCGTGAATTGACAGTGTTAATTTTTCAAATTGATGTTGACCCTCGTGTTCGGCCCGAAACATCTGTTTCTTTCTCCACAGATGTTGCTTTACCTTCTGATAAATGCAGCATTTTCTGATTGTATTTGAAAATGAGATACTAGTTAGCTGTTTTTAATCTAGATTAATACAAACAAGGCAAAACAAGCATTAGCTCTCACACAGCAGTAATAATAGGCTTTTGGCAAAGGCAGGGCCACAATTATCTGTTGAGACTTGAAAGTGTGCCACTGAAATTAAAGCATAAAAGCCTGAGAGTGCAGCACTGCTGTTGAGCATTCCTAAAGCAAGTGGTGTAATTTATTCATTAAATTAATGCATTGGCACTCAGCCAAAGTGTCGCCGCTCTTCAATATGTGCCACCCCTTTCAGCTGCGCTCACAAAACTGAAAGAATACGTTTTCACAAACTGCTTCATTTCAGGCTTGCAAGAACGTAGAGTTTGTTATTATTTTTATTGGCTTATCGGTTGCTAGGTCAAGCAAGACATATCCTTACTTCAACCAAGCTGTAGCATTGGTGCAAATTGGACTTGCTTCTGACTAAAGCCATAAAATCTTAAAGGCCCAGAAGCAAAAATCTGAATGCATTCCAGAGCAAAGTGGCACCTCTTCCAGGCTTTAATTTTGCTTAGCTCAAGATTTACGTTAGGTCCCAACACTGGCTGAAAAACTATAATCGGTATCAGTGCGATGGTCAAAATGAATGATGTACCAGACTGGAAGGGCCAAATGGCCTACTCTGGTTTTCAGTGTCTCTATTTCTATGTGTACTTGCTGTAGGTCTTTAAAAACCAGTCTAGACTGGTTCTTCACAAGCTTGAACTGGCCTCTGATGAAACATGATACGACGGGCTTAGGGTGAGGGGGGGGGGTAAGGTATAATTTGGATGCTAGAGGGAGTTTTTTCACACAGAGGGTGGCGGGGGTACGGAATGCGCTGCCAAGTAAAGTGGTGGAGGCAGGTACTCTGGAGTTATTTAAGAAATACTTAATGGGCACATGAACAGAATGGGAATGGAGGGGTATAGAAAACTGATTTAAAATAGGGATCATGAGCCTTGGGAGTCCCTGGGAAGTGTGTAAATAGATGATGATATTGATGTACTTGTTTTTATCCTACAGGTGCTTTGGTCCACCTTGTTGTCTAACAAGGGGCATACACGCGATGGGTCGTGAGAGGGCTGCTCTTGGATTTTTTTTTTGAGTATCCTAGTGCTTCACGTCGTTAGTGTACGCTTGACCTGGACCATTTGATGGGCAACACGACAGCTCAGTGACTATTGCTGTGCTGTGCAGATACATGGATTTGGGGCCTGTGTCTGTGGGAGTTTGCGCATTCTCCCCGTGCTTGCGTGGGTTTTCTCCAGGTGCTCCGGTTTCCTCCCACATCCCAAAGATGTGCTTTTAGGCTAATTGGCAAAACAAATGCTCCCTAAATTGTCTCAAATTTGGTTTTTAATCCATAGATCTATAAACATAGACAGGGATCACAGGTAGAGGTGGGAACATCGGGGTGGCAGCACAGGCTTGTTGGGCCGAAGGGCCTGTTTCCCGTGCTGTTTTATTCTTTGTTCTTAACCCAGCCAATCCTGCAAAGATTCAAATTATGCTTTCTATTCAACTTATTTTAAATAATCTTCCCCCGTTCACTAAAGACACCAGATTTTGTTAGATGGCCTTGGGGGACAATAACTTTTAGCAAGGACACTGGGCAGGGAGGCCTCTTCATTGCATTCATCTGCACGTGTGCATGGAGAACGAAAGGAACTTTGAGTTACATAACTGGAAAACTTTCAACTGTATCAACTGAAATGTAATTGGATGGATGGGTTTCACAATTAGCAGATGGATCTTTGGCACTAGATTATGTCCCAACCAGTTGAAAACGATCTCAAAGATCACTCAAAGACCTCGAACCTACAATATACACGCTCTTCTCATCAATGTGCCTGCAGCATCATCATTACAATGGTAAGCTTATCACACTAATCCGACCCCTTTCCCACTGCAGCAGCAGCACTAGCAGGACAGTGGAATTGCAGGTATAGTGCCATTATAAAATCAGAATTCATAATGGAAATACAGAAAACAATATTTCATCTTAGCGTACATTCAAAAAGAAAAACTGTAAATACACAATTGAACTAATTCAAAAAAGCAGAATTTGCAATATCAGGAATTATAGAAAGCATATTATTAGACTAGAAACACTGCAGAAAAGATTTACTACGATGCTACTGGGTCTTGATGGATTGAGTTATAAGGAGAGACTGGTTGGACTGGGGCTTTTTTCTCTGGAGCATAGGAGGCTGAGGGGTGATGTGATAGAGGTCTATAAAATAACAACAAATAGGGGCAGGAGTAGGCCATCCAACCCCTCGAGCTTGCCCCGCCATTCAACAAGATCATGGCTGATCTGTAGTGGTTCAGTACCACTTTCCCGCTTTCTCCCCGTAACCCTTAATTCCCTTGTCAATCAAAAACCTATCCACTCTTGAACACATTCAGCGAGGAAGCCTCCACCACCTCATCAGGCAGAAAATTCCAAAGATTCATCACCCTTTCTCCGATCTGAACCTCCCCCCCAATCTTGAGGCTGTGCCCTCTAATCCTGCTATCTTTGCTAAGCGGGAAGAGTGTCTCAACCTCTACCTTATCCATCCCCTTTATTATCTTATATGTCTCTATAAGATCCCCTCTCAGTCTTCTAAACTCCAAAGAGTACAAACCCAGCCTATTCAGTCTCTCCTCATAATCCAATGCCCTCAGCTCCGGTATAAGCCTGGTAAACCTTCCCTGCACCCCCTCCAACACCAATATATCCTTCCTCGAATGCAGCGACCAAAACTGCACACAGTACTCCAGCTGCGGCCTCACCAGTACCCTACACAGCTGCAACAGTACCTCCCTACTTTTATATTCTATCCTCCTAGCTATAAAGGCCAACATTGCATTTGCCTTCTTAATCACCTGCTGCACCTGCATATCGTACTTTTGTGATTTGTGCACAAGGACCCCCAGGTACCTCTGCACCGTCGCATGCCGCAGCTTTTCACCACTTAAATAGTAATCCTTCCTACCATTATTCCTACCAAAGTGGATAACCTCACACTTGCTAACATTATACTCCATCTGCCAGGTCCTCGCCCACTCACTCGCCCTATCCAGATCCCTCTGCAGGCTTTCCACACCCTCCACGCAATTTGCTTTTCCAAAGAGGCATAGATTAGCTAGATCGTCAATATCTTTTCCCAAAGGTAGGGGAGTCTAAGACTAGAGGGCATACGATTAAAGTGAGAGGGGAGAGATACAAAAGTGTCCACAGTGGCAATTTTTTTCACAGTGTGGTGAGTGTCTGGAACAAGCTGCCAGAGGTTGTAGTAAAGGCAGATAAAATTTTATCTTTTAAAAAGCATTTAGATAGTTAATGGTTATGGTGGATATAGCGGGATATGGGCCAAATGCAAGCAATTGAGACTCGCTTAGGGGTTTAAAAAAAGGGCAGCATGGACAAGTAGGGCCAAAGGACTTGTTTCCATGCTGTAAACCTCAATGAATAGTTTACAAAACATAAGTATTTTCAGCTTTGAGAAGCTGCAATGTGATGTTTTGTTAAGTGTTGCTGTATAACTGGAACTTCTCCACAATGCTGTCAAGAACATCTGCTCTCTGAGGGTGTGGTATTTGGAAGATGAGTAATAAGCACAGTGCATTCTATACATCTCGGATCACTTGAGCGCAGAGCTGTATGCAAATTATATAGTCTCTTGTGCTCATTCACCCAGCAAGAACAAGTGCTACTGGATAAGGAATCTCCCTTCCCTATCAATGCTAATTCTTACCCGGTTGCACACAATAGTGATGACTCCCCTTTACATATTCAGTTAAATTAGACCAAATTTCTTTCTGCCTTTAGCTCTCCGCAGTAGATGCAGGTGACATGACTATCTCTAAGCCAAACAAAAAAATTGGATAGTGATAGAATGCTTAAAGACAGGAGTTTAATTTGCAACTTGCATTTAAATTGTGAAAATCAGGAACATCCTGAAGAATTTCACCCAACAAAATTGGACTAAGTCAATAAGGAGAGACTATAATAGGTGACAGTTTGGTCAAAGAGGTAGACTTCCAAAAAAACTTAAGAGGAGACAAATTTATGAGAGAGAGAAAAAAGAGGTTCTAGATCTTGAGGTCTGAGCAGCTGAAAGCATGCTGCCAAAGGTGGAGCAATAAAAATTAGTTGCACAAGAGACCAGAAATGGATGACAGAGATTTTGGAGGAGATTACAGTGACAGGGAGGGGCATGACCACAGAATGCTTTGAAATCAAGGGTGAGAACTGGGAGCCAATGTCCATCAATAAGCACAAGGTGATGGATGAAGGGGACTTGGTGTGAACTATGATAGAACATAGAACATTACAGCGCAGAACAGGCCCTTCGACCTTCGATGTCGCGCCGACCAATTAAGAAAAAGCAATGACCCTCTAACCTAAACCATTCCCTTTTCATCCATAAACTTATCTACGAACCTCTTAAACGCCACCAAACTTGGCGCATCTACAACTGCAGCAGGCAGGGCATTCCATACCCTTACCACCCTCTGGGTAAAGAACCTACCTCTGACATCCAAATAGGGCAGTAGAGTTTTGGATTAGCTGAAGTTTACATAGGCTGCAAAGTGATAGAGCATTGCCATAGATGAACACATAAGTAACAAATGCCTGGATAAGAATTTTAGCAGATAATTTGAGGCCAGGCTGGTTTTATAATAACGTGAGAAAATCAGATCAGTGCAGTAACTGACCTTGCATGTGTTTGGGCACGTGTGTTAAATGCAGGTTTGAATGAGAGATTGAGAGTGCCTACTTGTTGCTATTTCAGATTGCAATGAGCATTAGTTTCAGAGCTCAATAAATCTTGCTGCTGCCATTAAAAAAAAATCATATTCCATAGAAAATGGGGTGAGGACTTAGAAATGTACATATGGTGTGGAATCTTCCAAGCAAATAATAGAATGCATGTGTCAGTCCTTTATTTTTTCAGCATGAGTAGTAATCATCAGGCCAGGCAATAATTTCCACAGTAACAGCCTTCCTTGTTAATAGGCAGTCTTCAACAATGCAAGTCATCGATTGGGGTGCACCACAGCTGCAGCCCAGGCTCACTGCACAAAAATCGTGGTCAGTAATGAACCAGGTGAGGAGTGCCCAACGTTGCCATGGAAGGTTGAAGCCAGGTGGGCAGGATGGAAGGAGAGCAGCCGGTGGATCAGCAAGGTCCTTGTGTCGTGGCCGGTTTGGGTTGATGCAAACTTTCTCCACGAGCTTCCTTATCATAATCTCTCTCCTTACAAGGGGGAAGGATGTTGCTCAAGACTGCGAGCCAGGAAACCAAGTTGATCGGAGGAGTATACAAGATGATACAATTACCCTGTTCAGCTGGATATTTACAAGACTGTAAGAAGTCTCACGTAAGAATATAAATAGGAGGAGTAGGCCATACAGCCCCTCGAGCCTGCCCCGCCATTCAATAAGGTCATGGCTGATCTGTAGTGGTTCAGTACCACTTTCCTGCTTTCTCCCCGTAACCCTTAATTCCCTTGTCAATCAAAAACCTATCCACTCTTGACTTGAACATATTCAGCAAGGAAGCCTCCACCACCTCATCAGGCAGAGAATTCCAAAGATTCATCACCCTTTGCGTTAAGAAATGCCTCAGCAACTCCGATCTGACCGCCCCCCACCCCCCACCCCCCTAATCTTGAGGCTGTGCCCTCTAGTCCTGCTATCTTTGCTAAGCAGGAAGAGTCTCTCAACCTCTATCCTATCCATCCCCTTCATTATCTTATATGTCTCTATAAGATCCCCTCTCCAGCCTTCTAAACTCCAAAGAATACAAAGCTAGCCTATTCAGTCTCTCCCCACAATCCAATGCCCTCATCTCTGGTATCAGCCTCGTAAACCTTCTCTGCACCTCCTCCAAGGCCAATATATCCTTCCTCGAATGCAGCGACCAAAACTGCACACACTACTCCAGCTGCAGCCTCACCAGCACCCTATACAGCTGCAACAGAACCTCCCTACTTTTATATTCTATCCCCCTAGCTACAAAGGCCAACATTGCGCTCACCTTCTTAATCACCTGCTGCACCTGCATACTGTGTTTTTGCGATTTGTGCACAAAGACCCCCAAGGTCCCTCTGTACCGTCGCATGCTGTAACTTTTTGCCATTTAAATAGTAATCCTTCGTACCATTCCGACCAAAGCGGATAACCTCACACTTGTTAACATTATACTCCATCTGCCAGGTTCTCGCCCACTCACAACCTATCCAGATCCCTCTGCAGGTTTTCCACACCCTCCACGCAATTTGCATTTTCTCTCATCTTCTTGTCATCAGCAAATTTTGTCACCCTGCACTCAGCCCCTTCCTCCAAATCATCTATGTAAATGTAAATAGTTGAGGCCCCAGCAGCACCAAACCCTGGGGCACTCCACTAGTCACCAGCTGACAATTAGAATAGCACCCATTAATACCAAACCTCTGCTTCCTATTAGACAACCAATCTTCTATCCCGTCTAACACCCTACCCCCAACTCCCTGCACTTTAACCTTCTGCAGCAATCTTTTGTGAGGCACCTTACCAAACGCTTTTTGGAAATCCAAAAACACCAAAGTCGGAGGAGTGGCAGATAGTGATAGTGAAGAGGGGTGTTATAGTTTGCAGAGAGACTTGGACAAGTTGCAGAGCTGGGCCGAGGGGTGGCAAATGGAGTTTAATGCGGAAAAGTGAGAGGTAATTCACTTTGGCAGGAATAACAAATGTGTAGAGTATAGGGCCAATGGTAGAACTCTTAATAGTGTTGATGAACAGAGGGATCTTGGTGTGTATGTGCATAGATCCCTGAAATTGGCAATCAAGTCGATAAGGTTGTTAAGAAGGCATATGGAGTCTTAGCTTTTATTGGTAGGGGGACTGAATTTCGGAGCCGCAACGTCATGTTGCAACTGTACAAAACTCTAGTGCGGCCGCACTTGGAGTATTGTGTACAGTTCTGGTCCCCACATTATAAGAAAGATGTGGAGGCATTGGAGAGGGTACAGAGGAGGTTTACCAGGATGTTGCCTGGTATGGAGGGCAGGTCTTATGATGAGAGGCTGAGGGATTTGAGGTTGTTTTCGTTAGAAAGAAGGCGGCTAAGAGGAGACCTTATTGAAACATAAGATGATTAGAGGTTTAGATAGGGTGGACAGTGATAGCCTTTTTCCTAGGATGGAGAAAGCTAGCACGAGGGGACATAGCTTTAAATTAAGGGGTGGTAGTTATAGGACGGATGTCAGAGGTAGGTTCTTTACCCAGAGGGTGGTAAGGGTATGGAATGCCCTGCCTGCTGCAGTTGTAGATGCGCCAAGTTTGGGGGCATTTAAGAGGTTAGTAGATAAGTTTATGGATGAAAAGGGAATGGTTTAGGTTAGAGGGTCATTGCTTTTTCTTAATTGGTCGGTGCAACAGAGGGCCGAAGGGCCTGTTCTGCACTGTAACGTTCTATGTTCTACCACATCCACCAGTTCCCCTCTATCCACCGCACTAGTCACTTCCTCATAGAACTCCAATAAATTCATCAAGCACGACTTCCTCTTAAATCCATGATGCTTTTGCTTAATCAAACATAGGTTAAAGTCCAACAGGTTTATCTGGTAGCAAACCCCACTAGCTTTCAGAGCGCTGCTCCTTTGTCAGGTGAATGGGGACTTCTGATCACAAATAGAGCATATAAAGACACACTCAGTTTACAGAATACTGATTAGAATGAGAGTCCTTACAGTTAATCAAGTCTTAAAGGTGCAATGTGAGTGGAGATAGCATTAAGCATAGGTTAAAGAGATGTGTATTGTCTCCAGACTGGGATTTTGCAAGCCCAGGCAAGTCATGGGGTTACAGATAATGTGACATGAACCCAAGATCCTGGTTGAGGCCATCCTCACTTGGCTATCAGTCTCTGCTCAGCGATTCTGTGCTGTCATGTGCCATGAAGGCTGCCTTGGAGAACATTTACCTGAAGATCAGAGGCTGAATGCCCAGGACCGCTGAAGTGTTCGCCAACAGGAAGATAACAGTCCTGCTTGGTGATTGTCAAATGGTGTTCATCCATCTGTTGTCATAGTGTCTGTTGTAGTGCATGTCAACGATTGGCATATCTTGCAAAGATGCTGTGGCAGGGTTGTGTGGTGGCAGGGTTGTGTGGTGTCATGATCACTGCTCTCCTGAAGGCTGGGTTTGCTGTGGACAAAGAAGTGGAGGAGTGGAGATGGCCTTGGTGAGATGTTCATCTTCATCACTGACACATTGAAGACTCCAGAGAAGGTGTCATAGCTTCTTCGTTCCATGCGCCATAGAGAAAAACCACACTGACCTCCTCAGGAGACAAACATGGGACATGTTGGACAGACTACCCTTTGTCATGCAGTACTTCCCCATCTCCACATCATATTTACAAGACTGGCAATGGAGGAGCTATACCACACTGGTGCATAGTACTCTGCAGTTAAGTACATGATAGCAAGAGTTGAAATAAGATTTGATCATCTGCAGGGAAAGAAAGCAGTGCTGTTGGATCACACCATCAGAAAGCAGCCCAGTATGCTCAAAGGTCAAGTTCTGCACACGAGGACGGTCTTAATAGGGATCTTGGCTTCATGACACACTATCTGTAACCCCCGTAACTTGCCTGGGTTAGCAAAAAACCTCACTTACTGTGCTGTCTGGAGAAAATACACAATTCTCTAACCAATGCTCAGGATTCCCTTCACACACATTGTTAGCCACTTTAACACTTGAATAGCAGGTTAGATGTAAGGATTCGCATTCTAATCAGCAATCTGTAACTGTCTGTGTGGATATGAGTGCTATTGCAGACCAGAACACTGCATTTGCCTGACGAAGGCTATAAAGTCGAAAGCTCGCGAATTTACTATCAAATAAATTGGTTGGATTTAAAATTGGTGTTGTAAAACTTTACTCAATAAACAGAGGGCAGGGATAAAGTGAATGGTAAAAGAATCAGGAAGGGAAAAGACTGGAACGATAAAAATACCTATTCTTCAGTGCTGATAAAAATTATCGACCTGACATGTTAACTCTGTTTCTCACCATAGTTGCTGCCAGACCTGTGGAATATCTCCAGCATTTGCCTTTGTATTTCAGATTTCCAGCATCCTTAGTGCTCATTTTTTTATAAGACACAAAAGGCACAAGGGAAAAAAATTCTCATGCAACAGCAGGTTAGGGTTAGAAATGCACTGCCTGAAAGGGCAGCCGATATAGATTAAATAAAAGGGGAATTGGATCATAGAATCATATAAACCCTATAGGGCAGAGAGAGACCATCTAGCCCAATGAGTCTGCACTGACCCCAATTCCATCCAGATCCTATCCCTATATCCCTTCACATTTACCCACTAATCCCTCCAACTTACACTCGTCAGGATACTAAGGGGCAATTTTAGCTTGGCCAATCATCCTAACCCACACATCTCTGGACTGTGGGAGGAAACCGGAGCACCGGGAGGAAACCTACGCAGACATAAAAAGAACGTGTAAACTCCATACAGACAGTGACCAAATCTGGGAATCGAACCCAGGTCCCTGGAGCTGTAAAGCAGCAGTGCTAACCACTGTGATACCGTGCTGCCCAATAAACAGCCGGAGGAGAAATAATCACAGGGACATGCGAAAAGAAAGGGTGAATACTGTGTTGCAAAAGAGCTTGCACAGACCAGACGGCAAAATGATCTATTTCTTTGTTATTCCAGAAATCTATGGATCACTAGACTATTAATCCAGAAACTCAGCTTACGTTCTGGGGACACAGATTTGAATTCTGCCAAGGCAAGTGGTGGAATTTGAATTCAGTAAGAAAAATCTGGAATTAAGAATCTATTGCTGACCATGAAACTGTTGTTGATTGTTAGAGAAACTCATCTAGTTCTTTAATGCTCTTTAGGGAAGGAAATCTGCCATCCTGACCCAGTCTGGCCTACATGAGACTCCAGAGCCACAGCAGCCCTGAAATGGCCCAGCAAGCTGCTCACTGGTATCAATCATTACAAAATCTCAAGAAATGAAAATGGACAAATCATCTGGCGTACGATCTAGGCACCGGAAAAGACAACAGCAAAACAAACAACCCTGTCAACCCTCAAAGTCTGCCTTACTAACATCTGGGGGCTAGTGCCAAAATTGGGAGGGGTATCTCACAGACTGGTTAAGCAACAGCCTGACACAGTCATTCTCACGGAATCATACCTTATAGATAACATCCCAGACACAACTGTTACCATGCCTGGATAGATCCGTCCCACCAGCAGAGATGGTGCACAGCAGTATACAGTCAGGGAGGAGTTGCCAAGGGAGTCCTCAAAATCGAGTCCAGACCCTATGAAGTTAATGACTTCAGGTTAAACATGGGCAAGGAAACCTCTTACTGGTTACCACATACCATTCTCCTTCAGCTGATGAAGGACACAATGAAGGTGGCAAGGGTGTCAACCATACCTGGGTGGGGGGTTTCAATGTCCACCATCAAGAGTGGCTCAGCAGCAGCAGCACCACTGGTCAAGCTAGTTCAGTCTTAAAGGGTATAACTGCTAGACTGGATCTGCAGCAGTAGTGAGGGAACAAAAAGAGGAAGAAACGTACTTGACATCATCCTTACCAATCTGCAAGCTGCAGATGCATTTTTCCACAACAGTATCAGTAAGAGTGATCACCACACCGTCTACATAGAGACAAAAGTACCACTTTCACATTTCTTACAACAATTTGAAGTCCCTATCTGCTTCAAGACAACCATCACCCAATACCAAAAAAACATCAGCAGCATGACTTTATCATCTGGTGGCTTTGACATCCATCATTATGGGCCTGTACTGCACAGTAATGTTCTATGTTTTATTATGAAATGCTTCAACTGGTTAGCCATGGCACAAATCGATTGTGACCTCCCAGAATGCCTGAATCTACTCCAGTTTGCCTACCGTCTCAACAGGTTTGCAGCAGACGCCATTTCCCTTGCCCTGGGCACAACCCTGGAACACCTAGATAACAGAGACACCTATGTCAGGCTCATTTATTGACTACAGCTCAGCCTTCAACACCATGATTCCTGCAAAACTCATCTCAAACTCCGTGGCCTTGGCTTGGCTCCTACTTTTGTGATTGGATCCTGAACTTTGTAATGTACAGACCACAATCAGTAAGGATAGGCAATTACACCTCCTCTGCAATAATCCTCAATATCTCAGACCACAACTTTATTCCTTAAACACCTACGACTGTGTGGCCAAATTCCCCTCCAACTCAAATTTGCTGATGATACCACCATATTGGGTTGGATCTTAAACAATGACAAGATAGAGTAGAGGAATGAGATACAGAATCTGGTGAACTGATACGACGACAATAATCTCTCCCTCAATTTCAAGGAGATTGTCATTGACTTCAGGAAGCATAGCAGAGGACATGCCCCCTTTCAACATCAACGCAACGAAGTAGAAATGGCTGAAAGCTCAGCTTTATTAGGTGTTCAGCCCAGTCTATCACTCAAACCAACCTCCCACCCAATAACATTGCCTACACGTCCCGCTGCCTTGGAAAAGTAGTCAGCTTAATCAAATGCCTAAGCACCCTAGACATACTCTCTTCTGCTTTCTTCCATCAGTGATCCAAGCCAGGAATTGAACCAGGTCCCAAGTGCTAAACACTGCCTGGATGAGTGCAGCTTCCAAAAATGCTCAAGAAGCTTAACATCCTGGACAAAGCAGCCCTCTTGTTTGGCATCACATTCACCATAACAAACAGATACTCCCTCACCACTGACACTCAAAGCAGCAGTGCACTACCTACAAGATGCACGACAGCAATTCACCAAAGATCTTTAGTCAGCACCTTCCAAACCCATGACCACTTCCGTCTAGAATGACAAGGGCAGCAGATATATTGGAACACCACCACCTGCAAGGTCCTAAACTCTTAGGACCAACTGACCCATGTTCAATTGCTGTTCACATGGAACCTTCCTCCATTTCGGTCTTCAAAGTTCTTGTTTGAATATTTGCCACTCGCCATCCTGACTTGGAAATATATTGCCATTTCTTCACAGTGGCTGGGTCAAAATGCTGGAATTCCTAGTGACATTGTTCAGTCAACACACAAGCACATGGACGGCAGCAATTCAAGGCAGTAGCTCACTCCCACCACATCTCAAGAGCAACTAGGGATGGGCAATAAATACTGGCTTACCAGCTATCACCATGTCCAGCAAATGAATTAAAAAATATGAACCGGTTATTCCAACATAAATCAGGTCCCAATCTGAATCGAGTTCATCCAAACCATTTAGAATAGCAGAGCATTAAACACATCATTCTACAAGTAATGAATGATTAGGCATAAGCCGACATGTCTTCAGCTTAAACAGGGCAAACACTTCAGTGGAGTACTGAGAGAACAATACACTGACAGATGTCATCCTGTGGAAAAAGCCTTTTCTCATGAATGTAAAGATTCTTTCAGTAAAGGGTCCTAGTACAAGTTGCAGACTGGAGTATGGGCCTGACCCAGGGCTGAACACGGACACTGCAGAGATCCCTCCCCTATCCGGACTAAGAGACGGACAGGAGAAGACGGGGTGGGTGAGGGTGGGGGGTAGAGAGTGGGGGGGACGGACAGAGAGGGGGGGGTGGGGGGGGTGGGGGGGACGGTACAGAGAGGGGTGGGTGGGGGGGGGGGTAGGGGACGGACAGAGAGGGGTGGGGGGTGGGGGGGAGGACATAGGGTGGGGGGGGGGGACGGACAGAGAGGGGTGGGTGGGTGGGGGGGGACGGACAGAGAGGGGTGGGTGGGTGGGGGGGGAACGGACAGAGAGGGGTGGGTGGGTGGGGGGGGGGACGGACAGAGGGGTGGGTGGTGGGGGGGGGACAGAGAGGGGGTTCAGGGGTGGGGGGGGGGGGGGGACGGACAGAGAGGGGTGGGGTCGTGGGGGACAGACAGAGAGGGTGAGGGTGTGTGGGGGGGGGACAGACAGAGAGGGGTGGGGGGGTGGTGGGGGGGGACAGGACAGAGAGGGGTGGGTGGGGGGGGGGGACGGACAGAGAGGGGAGGGGGGTGGGGGGGGGACGGAAGAGAGAGGGGGGGGTGGGTGGGGGGGGGGACGGACAGAGAGGGGTGGTGGGTGGGGGGGGGGGGACCAGAGATGACGGACGGGAGGGTGGGTGGGTGGGGGGGGGGGACAGAGACGGGTAGGGGTGGGTGGGGGGGGGGACGGACAGAGAGGGGGGGGGGGTGGGTGGGGGGGGGACGGACAGAGAGGGGGGGGTGGGTGGGGGGGGGGACGGACAGAGAGGGGGGGGGAGAGGGGAGGGGGGGGGGGGGACGGACAGGGACGGGAGGGGGGGGGAAGGGTGGGTGGGAGGGGGGGGGACGGACAGGGAGGGGCGGGACGGAGGGGTGGGGGGGGGACGGACAGAGGGGGGGGGGGGGGGACGGACAGGGAGGGGAGGGGGGGACGGACAGAGGGGGGGGGGGGGGGACGGCAGGGGAGGGGGGATCAGGGGGGGGGGGGGAACAGGGAGGGAGGGGGGGACAAGAGGGGTGGGGGGGGGGAGGGATGGGACGGACAGGGAGGGGGAGGGTGGGGGGGACGGACAGGGGGGCGGGTGGGGGGAGGACAGGAGGGGGGGGGGGGACACGGGGGGGGGGGGGGGACGGACAGGGAGGGGTGGGGGGGGGGGGAGGGCTGTGGGGGGTGGGTGGGTGGGGGGGGACGTGACAGGGGGGGGGGTGGGGGGGTGGGGTGGGCGGGGAGGGGGGGTGGGTGGTGGTGGGGACGGGGGGAGAGGGGTGGGGGGGAGGGGGGGGGGGGGACGGACAGGGGCTAGGGGGGGTGGGACGGACAGGAGGGGGGGTGGGGGGGGGGAGGGTGGGGGGACGGGGGGGGGGGGTGGGGGGGGTGGGGGACGGACAGAGAGGGGTGGGGGGGGAGGGGTGGGTGGGACGGACGGGGGTGGGTGGGGTGGGGGACGGGAGAGGGGTGGGGGGACGGACAGAGAGGGGTGGGGGGGGCGGAGAGAGAGGGGTGGGGGGGTAGGGACTGGAGGGGGATGGGGGGGACGGAAGAGAGGGGTGGGTGGGTGGGGAGGGGTGGGTGGGACGGACAGAGAGGGGTGGGGGGTCGGGGAGAGGGGTGGGTTGGGACGGACAGAGAGGGGGGGTGGGGGGGGGGGGAGGACGGGGAGTGGGGGACGGGGAGGGCGGTGGGACGGACAGAGAGGGGTGGGTGGGAGGACAGAGAGGGGGGGTGGGGGACGGGGGCAGTGGGTGGTGGGTGGGACGGACAGAGAGGGGTGGGGGGACGGGCGAGCTGGGACGGACAGAGAGGGGTGGGGGGGGGACAGAGAGGGGTGGGGGACGGACAGAGAGGGGTGGTGGGACGACAGAGAGGGTGGGTGGGACGGACAGAGAGGGGGGGTGGGTGGGTGGGACGGACAGAGAGGGGGGTGGGGGGAGAGGGGTGGGTGGGACGGACACAGAGAGGGGTGGGTGGACGGACAGAGAGGGGTGGGGGGGAGGAACGGACAGAGAGGGGGGTGGGTGGCTGGGACGGTGGTGGGACGGGGAGAGGGGGGGTGGGTGGGGGGGGGAGAGGGGTGGGATGGGACGGACAGAGAGGGGGGGGGGGGGAACGGACGGACAGAGAGGGGTGGGTGGGTGGGGGGGGGGGACGGACAGAGAGGGGTGGGTGGGGGGGGGGGGTGACGGACAGAGAGTGGGGGGGGACGGGGGACAGAGACGGGGCGTGGGGGGGGGGGGGTGGGGGGGACAGAGAGGGGGACTGGGGAGCAGAGAGGGTGGGGGGACGGACAGGGGTGGGAGGGGTGGGTGGGACGGACATGGAAAGGAGAGGGGTGGGTGGGGGGAGGGAAGAGAGGGGGGGGGACGGGGTGGGTGGGGTGGGGGGACGGACAGAGAGGGGTGGGTGGGGGGGACAGGGGGGGAGGAGGGGGGGTGGGGGGGGTGGGTGGGTGGGGTGGGGGGGAGGGGGGGGAGGGGGTGGGTGGGGGGGGACGGACAGAGAGGGTGGGTGGGTGGGGGGGGGGGGAGAGGGGTGGGTGGGGGGGGGACGGACAGAGAGGGGTGGGGTGGGGGGGTGGAAGAGAGGGGTGGTGGTTGGGGGGGGAACGGACAGAGAGGGGTGGGTGGGTGGGTGGGGGGGACGGACAGAGAGGGTGGGTGGGTTGGGGACGGGACAGAGAGGGGTGGGTGGGACGGACAGAGAGGGGTGGTGGGTGGGGACGGACACGGAGAGAGGGATGACGGACAGAGAGTGGGTGGGGGGGGGGAGACGGACAGGACAGGAGGGGTGGGTGGGTGTGGGTGGGGGGGGGACGGACAGGGAGGGGTGGGTGGGTGGGTAGGGAGGGGTGGGTGGGGGGGGTGGACACGGAGGGGTGGGTGGGTGGGTGGGGGGGGACGGACAGGGAGGGGTGGGTGGGGGGGGGGCACGGACAGGGAGGGTGGTGGTGGGTTGGGTGGGGACGGAGGGGGGGGGGGGGGGGGGGACGGACAGAGAGGGTGGGTGGGTGGGTGGGGGGGGGACAGACGAGAGGGTGGGTGGGTGGGGGGGACGGACAGAGAGGGGGGGTGGGTGGGGGGGGACGGGACAGAGAGGGGTGGGTGGGTGGGGGGGGGACGGGACAGAGGGGTGGGTGGGTGGGGGGGGGGACGGACAGAGAGGGGTGGGTGGGTGGGGGGGACGGGACGGACAGAGAGGGGTGGGTGGGGGGGGGGGGGACGGACAGAGAGGGGTGGTTGGGTGGGGAGGGGTGGTGGTGGGGGGGGGGGGACGGAGAGAGGGTGGGTGGGTGGGGGGGGGGGGACGGACACAGAGAGGGGTGGGTGGGGTGGAGTGGGTGGGGGGGGGGGACGGACAGAGAGGGGTGGGTGGGTGGGGGGGGGGGACGGACAGAGAGAGGGGTGGGGGGGGTGGTGGGTGGGGGGGGGGGGACGGACAGAGAGGGGTGGGTGGGTGGGGTGGGGGGGGGGGACGGACAGAGAGGGGGTGTGGGTGGGGGGGGGGGACAGAGAGGGGTGTGGGTGGGTGGACAGAGAGGGGTGGGGGGGTGGGGGACGGACAGAGACGGGGGGTGGGGTGGGTGGGGGGGGGGACGGACAGAGAGGGGTGGGTGGGTGGGTGGTGGGGGACGGACAGAGAGGGGGGGTGGGGGGGGGGACGGGAGGGGTGGGGGGTGGGGGGGGGGGACGGACAGAGAGGGGTGTGGTGGGGGGGGGGGGACGGACAGAGAGGGGTGGGTGGGTGGGGGGGGGGGACGGACAGAGAGGGTGGGTGGGGGGGGGGGGGGACGGACAGAGAGAGGGGTGGGTGGGACGGACAGAGAGGGGTGGGGTGTGGGGAGGGGAGACAGAGAGGGGAGGGGAGGGGAGAAGAGAGGGGATGGGGAGGGGGTTGTGTTCGGGGGATCCGCCCCCCCCGCCCGGCTCTGGGGAAAGATCCCTCTCTCTCTGTCTCTTTCTGTGCGGTGCCCGCTGCCCGGCCCCAGGCTGTGCCCCCCTCTCTCTCTCTCTCTCTCTCTCTTACCGGAGGGTGGGCCCGATACAGGCCGGCTCCGTGCTCTCGATCTCCCGCAGGATCCGCTCGTGCTCCGCCGCTGTCTCCAAACTCTCCGCCGCCATCTTGCCCTTTTTACCTTTACGTGATGACGCCACGGGCTGGGCGGGGACGCCGTGCCGCATGGCCTGCCGGGAGTTGTAGTCCTTCCGTCCGGATTGACGGCCAAATTTCCGGTTTGGCGGTGGCGGGCGCCTGCGCATTGTCAGGTCACTGTGGAGCGCCTCCACGCGGCAAGGGCTGTCACTGCAGCTGGATTCAGAACTTGCCCCTTGTGCTCCCAATGCCTTTGAGTTAACTCTGGGAAATGTTCTCCAAAGTTGCTGAGCATGCCACCTAGTTAAAGGCGATAAGAGGTGGACGGCAATGAAATTAAATGCAATCAATAAATAATAAAATAAAATTCAATTTATTAAAATTCAAACTTTAGAAGAATGGGAAGAGACCTTATTGTGGGTGGCACAGTGGTGAGCACTGATGCCTCAGCGTGTCAGGAACCCAAGTTCAAATCCCTGCTGGGCTTGCCGTCTGTGCAGCGTCTGCACATTCTCTCTGTGACTGCATGGTTTCCTCCAGATGCTCCAGTTTCCTCCCACAATCTGAAAGATGTGCTAATTATGTGCATTAGCCATGAGAAGTTCTCCCTCAGTGTACCTGAACAGGGACCGGTGTGTGGCAACTAGAGGATTTTCACAGAAACTTCATTGCCATGTTAACATAAGTCTAATTTGTGTCACTGATAAATAACTTTAAATTTTAAAACTATGCAAGACATTGAAGGGACTTGATAGACTGGATACAGGGAGGATGTTGCTTCTCAAGAGGGAATCTGGACCCATTTGCTCTCTCCATCAATGATGCATAGTAGCAGCAGTGTGTCCCATCTATAAAATCATACAATTACCATCGAATTATAGAACCCCCACAGTGCAGTAGGAGGTCGTTCAGCCATCAAGTCTGCACCAATCCTCCAATATTATTTTACCCAGGTCCTTTCCCCATAACTCCACACATTCATCCTGCTAATCGCTCTAACCTCCACACCTTGGGGAAGTACTGGACAACTTAGTACAGCTAATCCACCTAACCTGCACATCTTTGGACTGTGGGAGGAAACTGGAGCACTCGGAGGAAATCTGCGGAGGATGGGGAGAGCATGCAAAGTCATTCCCCAAGACTGGAATCAAATCTTGGACCCTGGCAACAGAGCTAACCACTGGGCCACCCGAATCTGCAATTTTTCTTCATCTCTTCTTACAGTATAGCTTTGAGCCAGTGCTGAACGTTAGTGTGTGAATGCAGATGGGAAGAAGCTTCCTGGCACAAGGGTGACACCGAAGCTTGGCTTCTTGTCGATGCTCAGTCAAGTCATTTTGGTCTGGCAAATGACTATTATTCTGGAAGCTGAAATGCAGCTGAGTTTTGAAATCTTTGATGTGGAGATTCCGGTGTTGGATGGGTGTAAACACAGTTACTGAGTCTCACAACACCAGGTTAAAGTCCAACGGTTTATTTGGTAGCTCAAGCCACCAGACTTTGGAGCTCCACTTCTTCATCAGGTGAGTGAGATTTCAGCTCACAAACAGAACATATAAAGATACAAACTCAATTTACAAAATAAATACAGGTACTTGTAAAATTCACATTTCAATCATTATTTTAACTCGATGTTGTGAGACTTCCTACTTTGAAATCTTTACCAGTGTATTGTACTGCACAGAGGCTCCCCTATCTGTCCTATACAGGTACTGCACCACAATTTGCTGGAACAAAAGTCCCCTTGAAAAACATGTTCATTATTAGTGATTTTTTGATTTGATTTATTTTTGTCACATGTATTAGTATACAATAAAAGTATTGTTTCTTGCATGCTATACAGATAAAGCAGACCATTCATAGAGAAAGAAAGGAGAGAGCGCAGAAAGTAGTGTTACTGTCATAGCTAGGGTGTAAAGAAATATCAACCCAGTGCGAGTCCATTCAAAACCCTAATAGCAGCAGGGAAGATGCTGCTTTTGAGTCGGCTGGTACGTGTCCTCAGACATGTGTATCTTCCTTCCAACAGAAGAAGGTGGAAGAGAGTACGTCTGGGGTGCATGGGGTCCTTGATTATGTTGGCTGCTTTTCTGAGGCAAAGTGAAGTGCAGACAGTGTCAATGAATGGGAGGCTGGTTTGAGTAATGAATAAGCTTCATTCACAACCCTTTGTAGTTTCTTGCGATCTCGGGCAGAGCAGGTGCCATACCAAGCTGTGATACAAATAGAAAGAATGCTTTCTATGGTACATCTGTAAATTCGCATTCTAATCAGCAATCTGTAAACTGTCTGTGCTGATATGTGTGCTTTTGGAGACCAGAACACCTCGTTCGCCTGACGAAGGCTACAAAGGCCGAAAGCTAGCAGATTTACTATCAAATAAATCGGTTGGATTTAAAATTGGTGTTGCCAGATTCTTACTGACATCTGTAAAAGTCAGTGAGAGTTGTAGCTGACATGCTAAATTTCCTTAGTCTTCTGAGAATGTAGAGGCATTAACTATCGTGTCAGCATGGAGGGACCAGGACAGGTTGTTGGTAATCTGGACACCTAAAAACTTGAAGCTCTTGACTCTTTCTACTTTGTCCCAGTTGATTAGACAGGGGTGTGTTCTCTTTTACACTTGCTGAAGTCGATGACAATCTCCTTCATTTTGTTGACATTGAAGGAGAGATTATTGTCATCACACCAGCTCACCAGATTCTCTATCTCATCCCTGTACTCTGTCTCGTCATTGTTTCTGATCTGACCCATTACAGTGATGTCATCAGCAGATATGAAAATCAAGTTGGAGGGGAATTTGGCCACACAGTCATAGGTGTGTAAGGAGTATAGTAGGGGTCTGAGGACACAGCCTTGTGGGACACAGATGTTGAGGATGATCATGGAGGAGGTGTTGTTGCCTATTTTTACTGACTATGATCAGTGAGTTAGGGAGTCTAGGATCTAGTTGCGGAGGGAGGAGCTGAGCCCCAGCCACGAAGTTTGGAGATAAGTCTCATAGTCTCACCAATTGCGAGATTTCACAAGAACATTACACCCAAGAACTTTACTGTATTTGCATGCCAAGCAGCAAAAGTATGCAACGCAGAGCTTAATGATCCCATAACCAACAATCTGATCCAAGCTCTGCCACATCCAGTTGTGAATGGTGGTGGAGAATTAAACAACTCACTGGAGAAGGAGGCTCCACAAATATTCCCATCTTTAATGGTAGGGGAACCCAGCACATCAAGTTTGAAGTTTAATGTTTATTTATTAATGTCACAAATAGGCTTACATAAACATGGATTGAAGTTAATGTGAAAATCCCTGAGGGATCAACATTGTGTAGGACACTGAAGAGAATTTCCTGCTGCTCTTCTGTGGTGTTGGGAAACATTCGTGTCCACCCATGAGAGGACAGATAGTTCAATATCTCATTCAAAAGATGGTACCTCCAACAGGTGAGCATTCCCTTCTTATGAGTGCAGGGAATATCACCCTGGAATGTTTGTCTATATTCTGTGAACAATATTCAGTACCTATCTGAACTGGTGCTTATATGTCTACATCTTGGGAATTCTGTGTGGCACAGTGCCACAGTGGTTAGCACTGCTGCCTCACAGCACCAGGGACCATGTTTGATTCCTGGCTTGGATCATTGTGCGGACTCTGCACATTCTCCGCGTGTCTGTGTGGGTTTCCTCCGCATGTTCCGTTTTCCTCTCACAGTCCAAAAGATGTGCTGATTAGGCAGATTTGCCATGATAAATTCTCCCTCAGCATACCTGAACAAGCATGGGAGTGTGGCGACTCGGAGATTTTCACTGTAACTTCACTGCAGTGTTAATGTAAGCTTCACTTGTAACATTAATCAACTTCAAACTAGAAATGACCAGAAATGGAACTGCACAAATCATGTAAATACTATGGATGCGAGAGTAGGTCAGAGGCTGGGAATTTTGTAGTGAGTAACTCACCTCCTGACTCCCAAAGTCTGTCCAATATCTACATGGCACAAGTCAGGAGTGTGATGGAATGCTCCCCATTTGCCTGGATGGGTGAAACTCCAACAGTTTGACACTATCCAGTACAAAGCAGCCCACTTGATTGGCATCACATCCACAAACATGCACTCATTCCCTCACTGCCAAGAAGTTGACTAGAATATTAGAATTTGGTTTCTGTAAAAATTATAAAACATTGTAAAATGCTGGAATGGAAAGCGCTAAGTGGTCCTTTCTTCTGTACTCAGAGTTTTAAAACATCAATGCAGGTGCACGCATTTATCAAAAGCCAAACAGTAATATTGCTGAGACAACAGGCTGTTTTCGAATTTTGCCCAATCAATTTAAATTAGGCAGTTGGTTAACAGCAGCCTATTAAATATAAATTTGATGTTTTGATAACCTGAGAACCAATCCCATTGTGGGAATGTTGGCATGTCATCAGGGGTATAAGAGAAGATGGGGGGGGCAGTAGCACAAATGGGAGAAGAGCATCTGCTACAGCTTTGAAGAGAGACAGCTCTCAGCTTCAGAGAGACACAGCAACTGCTCTCTGCCACAGCTCATAGAGTCGTAGAGGTTTGCAGCATTGAAAGAGGTCCTTCGACCCAACTTGTCCATGCCGCCTTTTTTTAAAACCCCTAAGCTGATCCCAGTTGCCAGCAGTTGGCCCATATCCCTCTATATTCATCTTACCCATGTAACTGTCTAAATGTTTTTTAAAGGACAAAATTGGACCAGCCTCTACTACTATCTCTGGCAGTTTGTTGCAGACAATCACCACCCTCTGAAAAAATTGCCCCTCTGGACCCTTTTGTGTCTTTCCCCTCTTAACTTAAATCTATGCCCACTAGTTTTAGATTCCCCTACTTTGGGAAAAGATATTGACTATCTAGCTGATCTATGATCTATTTTATAAACCGTTATAAGATCACCCCTTAGCCTTCTACACTCAGAGAAAAAAGTCCCAGCCTTTCTAGCCTCTCCTTACAATACAAAGAATCAAGTCCCAGTAACACCGTAGTAAATCAGAGGGTTAGATAGGGTGGATAATGAGAGCCTTTTACCTCGGATGGAGATGGATAGCATGAGGGGACATAGCTTTAAGTTAAAGGGTGGTAGTTATAGGACAGATGCTAGAGGTGGGTTCTTCACTCAGGGGGTAGTAAGGGCGTGGAATGCCCTGCCTGCAGCAGTTGTGGACTCGTCAAGTTTAAGGGCATTAAAATGGGCAGTGGATAGGCATATGGATAGCATTGGAATAGCTTAGGACAGAGGGTCATAAAATTGGTTACATTGGTCAGCGCAACATCGAGGGCCGAAGGGCCTGTAATATGCTGTAATGTTCTATGTTCTATGTTCTCTAAATCTTTTCTGTATCCTTTCTAGTTTAATAATAGCTTTCTCTAATAGGTGACCAAAATTGCACACAGTACTCCAAGTATGGCCTTACCAATGTTTTGTACAAGTTCAATAAGATGTCCCAACTCCTATATTCAACATTCTGCATGCCAAATGCCTCCACTCTGTCCACCTGTGACTTCACTTTCAAGGACCTATGAACTGTACCCCTAGATCTCTTTGTTCTGTAATTCTCCCCAATGCCCTAGCATTAACTGAGTAAGTTCTGCCCTGGTTCAATCTACCAAAATGCATCACCTCGCATTTATCAAAATTAAACTCCATCTGCCATTCGTCAGCCCACTGGCCCAATTGATCAAGATTCCATTGCAATTGGAGATAACTTTCTTCACTGTCCACTATGCCATCAATCTTGGTGTCATCTGCAAACTTACTAACCATGCTTCCTATACTCTCATCCAAATCATTAATATAAATGACAAATCACAGTGGACCCAGCATTGATCCGTGAGGCACACTGCTAGTCACAGGCCTCCAGTTGTAAAAACAATCATTTACAACCACCTTCTGTCAAAAAGTCAATTTTGTATCCACTTACCTACCTCAACCTGGATCCTGTGAGATTTAACCTTATGCAACAACCTATATGCGGTACTTGTCAAAGGCCTTGCTAAAGTCCATTACATCAACTGCACTGCCCTCATCTACCTTAGCTCAAAGCCTCACCTGAAGAGCAAAGATACCAAAAAGACAGAGATTCCAAAAAGAAGAAAGAAGACAAAAGATTCTGAAAGACACAAAAACCTTTAGAAACTGACTAAAAATTTTATTTGATTTGATTTATTATTGTCACATGTATTAGCATACAGTGAAAAGTATTGTTTATTGTGAGCTATACAGACAAAACATACCGTACATAGAGGAGGAAGTGAAAGAGTGAAGAATGCAGTGTTACAGTCATAGGGTGAAGAGAAAGATCAACTTAATGCAAGATAGATCCATTCAAAAGTCTGATGGCAGTAGGGAAGATGCTATTGTTGAGTCGATGGATATGTGACCTCAGACTTTTGTACCTTCTTCCTGACGGAAGAAAATAGAAGAAAGAATGTCCAGGGTGTGTGAAATCCTTAATTCTGCTAGCTGTTTTGCCGACGCAGCGAGAAGTGTAGATGGAGTCAATGGATGGGAGGCTGGTTTGCGTGATGGGCTGGGCTACATTCATGACATTTTCTATTTTATTGCAGCCTCGTGCAGAGCAAGAGCCATACCAAGCTGAACTGGAAAGAATGCTTTTCAGGGTGCATCTGTAAAAGTTGGTAAGAGTCATAGCTGGCATGCCAAATTTTCTTAGTCTCCTGACAGGGTAGAAGCAGTAGTGGGCTTTCTTAACTATAGTGTCAGCATGGGGGGATCAGGACGGTTGTTAGTTGGGCACCATGGGAATTGTATTTATCTCAACAGCATTCCATTAGAATAGTGTTTTATTTGGTTTGTTAATAGTTTAATTATCCTGTTTACTGTTACTTAGATAAACAAAGTGTTATTTGTTGATTTTAGGGAATCTGAGGTAGTTATTTTGATTTAACCACTATCAATAGCTGAAGAGAAGATCATACTATTTCTCACACTTTTAACAGTGTCAGAGAGGAAATCCAGTTCCCCTTTGTAAAAACTACCTTCCGAACCCACAACTGCTCATCTCAGAGAACAAGCACAGCATACACAGAAGAACATCACTACTTGGAAGTTCCCCTCCAAGCCACACACCATCCTGACTTGGAAATATATTGCTATTCCTTCATTGTCGCTAGGTTAGATTTCTGGAACTCCTTCCCTAACAGCACTATGGGTGTTCCTACACCACATGGACTGCAGCTATTCAAGAAGACAGCTCACCTTCTCAGGGGCAAGTAGTGATGGGCAATAAATGCTGGCTTGGCCAGCAATATCCATATCCCATGAAAGATTTTTTTTAACATGCATGTAAACGCCTTCTAACCCTGAATGCACTTTCTGAAAATCAACAGCATACAATTGACACTGACTGTAAATACACACATGATGAAATCTTTCACCAAGTATATTTCAATTATTAGATATTATTGGAGTCTAGGGAAATTTCACAGTAACTTCATTGTAGCGTTAATGTAAGTCTCACTTGCAACTAATAAAAAACTTTTTTTTATTCTCGCAAAATTTATAAAGATTTTGAGACATTACCTATAGATGCCGATTCCAACAAAGGGTCAGAGGCATTGCCAGAAATCCCCTGGGGAGAGCCATACTTTGGGATTTAAGGTAAAAGACCAAATAATCATAAGTTTATCTTATAAAGCAAATGCAGAACTTCAATTTGACCGTTCCACTGGAGATTAAATGGGAGCGTGTCAAATTGATGTAATTACCACAGTACTATCAGCCATCATTAAGCATTGATGTTAGGATGGTGCTAGAGAAACTGTGAACACACTTTCTGGAAATCACTGACAAGTTTTAATATTCTCGTGGGCACTCTTTGTCAGTACAGCATTGCCTGGAGATTATAACACCCTTCTGGTCACCCCACACAAATGCAGACACATTTGCAACAGCTTCCAATCCAGACCAAGGCTTCTAATACTGACACAATAATACCAATTATTGATACACTCAATAACCTGTCAACAACAACAGACACACGTCATACATTCCCCATTCAATGCTGGCACATACACACAAAACTACGAGAATTAAAGTTTATTTTATTAGTCACAAGTAAGGCTTATATTAACACTGCAATGAATTTACTGTGAAATTCCCCTATTCCCCACAATCCGTTTGGGTCAGTGTATCTAACCAGCACATCTTTCTGAATGTGGAAGAAAACCAGAGCACCCAGAGGAAACCCATACAGACACAGATAGAATGAGCAAACTCACACAGATAGTGACCCAAGTCGGGAATTGAACCCAAGTCTCTGGTGCTGTGAGGCAGCAGTGCTAACCACTGGGCTACCATGCCGCCCACTGTTGCAGAAAAACAAATCCACTATCAATACAGACACACACTCAGACACCTACAATAATTGGGCTTATAAACTCACTCCAAGGAACCCAGTATACTATCTCACTTGTAATATGTTGTAAGAACTGACTTGGGATTAGAATAGCCAGATGCTTGATGACCGTCTCAGACATGATGGGCCAAAGGGCCTTTTGCTGTGCTGTAAAAAACTTTTATGACTCTTTACTCAGACATTACAGGGACCTATTGTCTTGAGCCCTGTGAAAATGCTGATGTGTTCAATTCGACAAATACAAAGACTCCCTCGGTTAGTTGTGGGAAATGTTGTTCACAATCCTGTAGGGAACATGCTTTTGGATTCAATGTATAAAATGTCACATCAGCTTAAATTATGTGGAGATGCCAGCGTTGGACTGGGGTAAACACAATAAGAAGTGTCACAACACCAGGTTAGAGTCCAACAAGTCCACGAGCTTTCGGAGCGCTTGCTGCTCCTTCATCAGGTAAGTGGGAGTTCTGTTCACAACAGGGCATATAAAGACACAAACTCAACTTACAAAATAATGTTTGGAATGTGAGTCTTTACAGGGAGTCCTTTTGGTATCTTTCTGCTTTCTTGTATCTTTGTAGAACCTTGATGTCTGTGTCAATATGCGCAATCTTCTATGAGATCCTCTCCACTTGGAGCTGGCAGTTTGCGGTGTCAATGGTAGCCATGATGTGAAGATGCCAGTGTTAGACTGGGGAAAACACATTAAGAAATCTCACAACACCAGGTTAAAGTCCAACAAATTTAACTGGTAGTAAACACCAGTAGCTTTCAGAGCACTGCTCCTTTGTCAGGTAAGTGGGAGTTCTGTTCAGAAACAGGGCATATAAAGACACAAACTCAATTTACAACAGCTTAAGCCAGTTTCAGAAATGAATTGCTACATTCTGAAGTGAATGGACACAGTACTTTCTATAACCATTACACCATGAAACTATTCACAAATTTATCTTTCGGGTGGATGTTTTTCTATGTGAGAATTACCTAGAAGACCTCGCATGCTCATGGCCACGTGCTGCAAACACACATTCGTCAGCAATAAAATTATTAGTTGTTCATCTCTGAAGATCTTCATGTGCCTGAGGACAATTCTTGGCCTGCAGATCTTTGGGCACATGGGACAAAGGCTGGAATTCACCAACCTCATCGAGCAAAGGAGGTTCACTAGGTTGATTCCAGAGTTGAGAGAATTGGCTTATGAGGAGACTGAATAGACTGGGGCTATACTCATTGGAATCCAGAAGAATGACAGGAGATCTTATAGAAACATATAAGATTATGAAGGAATAGATAAGATAGAAGCAGGTAAGTTATTACCACTGTCAGGTGAAACTAGAACTAGGGGACATAGCCTCAAAATAAGGAGGAGCAGATTTAGGACTGAGTTGAGGAGGAACTTCTTCACACAAAGGATTGTGAATCTGTGGAATTCCCTACCTAGTGAAGCAGTTGAGGCTACCTCATTGAATGTTTTTAAGGCAAGGACAGATAAATTTTTGAACAGTAAAGGAATTAAGGGTTATGGTGAGCCAGTGGGTAAGAGGAGCTGAGTCCACAAAAAAAATCAGCCATGATCTTATTGAATGGCAGAGCAGGCTCGAGGTGCCACACAGCCGATTCCTGCTCCTAGTTCTTATGTTCTTATTCTCCAGTCCTGCTGCTGTGAAGGGAGATTTGGCTCCATGCCAACTTCTCCATTCTCTCTGGCAGTGGGGCACGCGAGCATGGAAATTCCAGCCAATATGTCTCATGAAGAAGTGAGATCCGGAGAGCAGGATTTGCTTCCTTTTTTTTTCCTTCTCTGCTGCTGCTCTGCCTCATCACTAAGATCTCAGGATTTGGAGCAAGATGCAATTTGATGGGACACATTGTGGCCATTTTGACCAATTAGTAATAACCTCCTCCCACTCATTAATGTCAATCCTGCTGTGTTTCAATGAGATTTAAACAATCCAAAGATTGTTTGTTTTTATCCTCTCTGAAATAGCTCTCAGAGGCCAGTATCCCTTCATCAAATTCCCTTTACTTACGAACTCTGTTCAACTCCAAGGATACAAAGTCAAAATCCAGAGTGCCAGCAGGTCTGACACTTTTAGTTTTATAGATCCCTGATTGGGCAGGCAACTAAGTTCATACTCTAGGAAGCCAACCTCCAGTGCCTCGTTGAAGTTATTACACTCTATCTTCAACATCGGCCATTTGAGAGTTGATAAATCTGGGATCTGGCTGGTGAGATGGTTTTTGACCGTCTGGACACTGCATCCAGTTGGGTGATGTTGATTTTACGGGAATTTTGCCTGAATGTTTGTGAAGCGAGCTTCAAGAAGTTCATTAGCATTTGTTCAATGATCGTCCCATTGAATCAAAAAGATCATAGAGAATCATAGAATCCCTACAGTGCAGAAGAAGGCCATTAGGCCCATCGAGTCTGCACCGACCACAATCCCACCCCAGCCCTCTCCTCATAACCCTACTTATTTGCCCTAACCTCCTGACATTAAGGGGCAATTTAGCATGGCCAATCAATCTAACCTGCAAATCTTTGGAACATGAATGAATCTTTGGAGCAGGGTGAATGTGCAAACTCCACACAGACAGTGATCCAAGCCCAGAATTGAACCCGAGGCTCTGGCGCTGTGAGGCAGCAGTGCTAACCACTGTGCCACTGAAGATGCAGCAGGAATACTGCTGATGGAATTTCTCTAATACTCTATTGTGTCGCAGGTACACAATCCAGGTCTCATGCAGTACAGGAACGTATTGCTCTGTTCATTATTAAAGTTAACTTGCCAAGGTCTTTGTTATTTGTAGAAGACTGAACTGGTGCAGCCGGTTCAGTGTTGGATCCACATCAGTGGTGAACTTTTCGGAGTGGAGGCTGCTGAGATACAGGAAGCACTCAACAAAGTCTGGAGTGTCTCCTTCAATATGTATGGGATATGGACTATTTGGCTGACCAGGTGTGTTAGTATCTCCAGAAGTTCCTGTGAGTATTTACAATGCATTTCAGTCTAGTATTTACATCAGTGTGTGTCAGTATTTACAATCTATTTCTGTTTGTGCCAGTATTTACAATAGTGTTCTGGGAGTGTGTGGGCAGTTTTTTATTTAGTTATTCATTCATGGGATGTGGGCACCACTGGCTATTGACAATAATTTTATTTCAGTGTGTCAGCATTTACACAAGGGATCTGGAAGTGTGTCAGTATTTGCATATGGATTATTCAAAATGTATCTGGATTTTTTTATTCTTTAATGGGACGTGGTCATTGCTGGCAAGGCCAGCATTTATTGCACATCCCATATTGAGATGGTGATGAGCTGCTTTCCAAAATTGCTCTATGTGGACATTCATGGTGCCGTTTGGAAAGTCCGAGGATTTTGACTCGACAATGGTGAAGGAATAGTGATACATTTCCAAGGCAGAATGGTGTGAGGCTTGGACGGGAATTTGCAGTTGGCGGTGTTCATTTGTACTTGTTGCTCTTGTCCCTTCAGGTGGTAAGGATCGCACATTTGCAGTTGCTGTTGAAGGAGCCTTGGTGAATTGCTGCAATGATTTTTATAGATGGTGTGCACTGCTGCAATTGCATGTCAGTGGTGGAGACAATGGATGTTGGAGGTGGTGGATGGGGTGGCAATCTGGTTTTTAACAGGTCATTGAGTGTGAACATTGTTTCAGCACTTGAACATGTGCCCCTGTCTTTTTTTTATTTGTTCAAAGACCATGGGCATCACCATCTTAGATCAGCATTACTGTCTATCCTGAATTATTCTTGAGAAGGTGACAGTGAGCTGCCATTACAGCAGTTCATGTGGTGCAGGAATACGTGTGGTGCTGTTTGGAAGGAATCGCAATATAGTTCCAAGGGAATATAGTTCAGCAAACATATATGGTTAAAAAAGATACATAGAATATTTGCCTTTATTCACTGTGAAATAGAATATGAGAGAAGGAGGTTAAGGTGGAGTTGATCAAATGCCCGTTCGGCCACAGCTACAGTACTAGATGCATTCTGACTGCCACACTTTAGGAAGGAGAATTGCACTGGAAAGGGTGCAAAGGAGGTTCACCAGAGTGTTGCCAGGGCTGGAGTGTTTCAGCCACGAAGAGAGGCTGGTGAGGCTGGAGCTGTTCTCCTGAGAGCAAAGAAGGCTGAAGGGGGGACCCTTACGGTTATTTATTAGTATCATAATTAGCTGACATTAACACTACAATAAAGTTACTGTGAAAATCTACGAGGACATAAAAAGAGTAGATAGAGAAGGAAGAAGATAAAAATAAATGACTGTGGATGCTGGAATCGTAAACAAAAAGAGAAAATGCTGGAAAATCTCAGCAGGTCTGACGGCTTCTGGAGAGGGAACAGAGCCAATTTTTTGAGTCTACATGACTCTTAAAACTGTAGCTTGGAAGGAGCTCTGCTCCCCTCCCTCAATGGGTGAACAAGACCAAGCAGCAGAGATTTAGAAGGGATCTGAGGAAGTTTTTTTATGATGTGGAGATGCCAGCGTTGGACTGGGGTAAACATAGTAAGAAGTTTCAAACACCAGGTTAAAGTCCAACAGGTTTATTTGATAGTAAATGCCACAAGTTTTCAGAATGCTGTTCCTTCATCAGGTGAGTGGAGAACTCTCCACTTGCCTGATGAAGAAACAGCGCTCCAAAAGCTTGTGGCATTTATTATCAAATAAAGCTGTTGGACTTTAACTTGGTGTTGTGAGACTTCTTACGAAGTTTTTTTTACACAGAGGGTGATTTGAATCTGGAACAGACTGTCTGAAAGGGTGGTAGAGGCAGCAATCCCCCACAGCATTAAAAAAGCATTTAGATGGGCACTTGAAATACCATAGCATACATAATCCTATGGACCAAGTGCTGGAAAATAGGATTAAAATATATAGGTGCTGGATGTCTGGCATAGACATGATAGGCTGAAGAGCCTCTTTTTGTGTTGTAAAACTCTACGACTAGAGCGGCAGGGCTGCACAATGGTTAGCACTGCTGCCTCACAGCATCAGGGACTGGGATTCAATTCTGCATCTGAGCCAGCATACAGAGCTCTGTCATCAGCAAACAGGGAGTCTCTCAGAACATCTCCTTCACTTTGGTAATAGCTTGAAGTCTCCTCAGGTTGAAGAGCTTCCCATTCACTCTTGAGGTGATTCCAGCAACACTGACCTGGAAGACATCATTCAGCATGGCAGTAAACATCATGCTGAACAGTGTGGGTGTGAGCACACAGCCCTGTTTGACACCACTGGTGAATAGGAATAGCTCAGAGAATTCTCTGCCATCCAGTACTCTGGCCATCATGCCATCATGCAACTGGCGCACCATCTGAGTGAATTGCAAGAGGTGGGGGGGGGGGCAGCCAAACTTTGACATAATTCTCCACAGATCTTGTCAGCTTACAGTGTCGAAGGCTTTCGTAAGATCAACAAAGATTGTGTAGAGCTCGTGAATCTGCTCTTGACACTTCTCCTGAAGTTGGTGCACATCAAAAATCATGTCAATAGTTCTGCAACCTTTGCGGAAGCCACACTGTGATTCTGGAGGCAGGCCTAGCTCCAGATGAGTGACCAGATGATTTAGCAAGACTCTTGCAAGGGTTTTTCATGTGATGGAGAGCAGCGAGATTCCTTGGTAGTTGTCACATACTTGCAATTGCCCTTCCTCTTGTAGAAGTCTATGATGAAAGCGCCGGTCATATCCATACCTACCAGGCCATAGAACTATCTGTAACTCCCAATCCCATTAAATCCCATGTACTCAACCAGAAGTCTTTTAAAAGACCCCAGCAAGTTCGCCTCTACCACCACTAATGGCAGCCAATTCCACTCATTCACCACCCTCTGAGTGAAAAACTTACCCCTGAATCTCCTCTGTACCTACTCCCCAGCACCTTAAACCTGTGTCCTCTCATAGTGACCATTTCAGCCCTGGGAAACAGCCTCCAAGAATCCACCCTATCTACATCTCTCAACATTTTATAAACCTCTATCAGATCGTCTCTCAACCTTCGTCTCTCCAGGGAGAAGAGACCTAGCTTCTTCAACCTATCGTCATAAGGCATGCCTCCTAATCCAGGCAACATCCTTGTAAATCTCCTCTGCCCCCTCTCAATAGCTTCCACATCCTTCCAGTAGTGAGGCAACCAGAACTGCGTGCAGTATCCAAGTGGGGTCTGACAAGCATCTTATAAAGTTGGAGTATTACCTCCTGACTCCTAAACTCAATCCCTCAATTAATAAAGGCCAGCATGCTGTACGCCTTCTTGACCACATCCTCCATCTGTGAGGCCAATTTAAAAGTCCTATGGACCCAAACCCCAAGGTTCTTCTGCTCCTCAACACTCAGCACCAAGACTCCTACCCTTGATATTGTACTCCTTCATCCCATTGGACCTGCCAAAATGGACTACCACATATTTATCCATGTTGAAGTCCATCTGCCACTTCTCCGCCCAGTCTTGTATCCTATCTATGTCAAGCTGCAACTTCTGACATCTCTCCAGACTATCCCCAACACCATCAATCTTCCTGTCATCAGCTAATTTACTAACCCATCCCTCCACTTCCTCATCCAGGTCATTTATGAAAATGACAAACAGCAAGGGTCCTAGAATAGATTCCAGGGGCACTCCTCTGATGTCCAACCTCCATGCAGAAAAAGACCCATCCAGAACCACTCTCTGCTTTCTGCAGGCAAGCCAGTTGCTGAAATCCACGTAAACCACATTCACCGCTCTTCCTTCATCAATGTGTTCAGTCAGATTTTCAAAGAACTCAACTAGGCTCGTAAGGCATGACCTGCCCTTTTCCTTGACAAAGCCACGTTGACTATTTCTGATCACATTGAACTTCTCTAAATGCTCATAAATCCTGTCCCTCAGAATCCTCTCCATCAACTTACTGACCACTGAGGTCAGACTCACCGGTCGGTATTTTCCTGGGCTATCCCTATTCCCTTTCTTGAAAATAGGAACCATGTCCGCAATCCTCCGGAACCTCTCCCACCTCCATTGACAAAGCAAAGATCACTGCTCTGCAATCACTTCCCTCACCTCCCACAGTAACCTGGAGTACATCCCATCCGACTTATCTATCTTGACAGAATTTAAAAGTTCCAATACATCCTCTTTCTTCACATCCACATACTCAATCTTTTCAGTCCATTGCAAACCGGTAGTACAATCTCCCAGTTCACTTTCTACCATGAGTACTGAGGCAAAGTACTCATTAAGCACCTCTGCTATTCTTCCGGTTCCACACAGACTTTTCTCCCTTCACCTTTTATAAGTCCTATCCCTTCACTTCTCATCCTTTTACTCTTCACATATTTGTAGAATGCCTTGGGATTCTCCTTAATCTTACTCGCCAAGGTCTTCTCATTACCCTGACTCTCCTAATTTCCTTTTTAAGCTCCTTTCTATAAGCTGTATAATCTTCTAGATCCTTAACATCTCCTAGCTCTTTGAATCTTTTGTATACCTTTCTTTTCTTCCTGATTAGATTCATCACAACCTTCGTGCACCACGGTTCTCTCAACCTACCAAAACATCTCTGTCTCTTCGGAATGTTGTCGTGCAGAGCTCCCGAGAAACATTCCTTGAAAATCCATCACCTACCTTCAGTACTTTTCCCCAAGAACACCTCCTTCCAGTTTACTCGTCCAATTTTCTGCCTGATGTCTTCATATTTTCCCTGACTCCACATAAACACCTTCCTAGCCTGCCTGATCCTATCTCTTTCCAATGCTATCGTGAAGGAGATAGAATTATGATCACCATTCCCGAGATGTTCTCGCACCTAGAGGTCCGACACCTGTCCTGGTTCATTAGCCAGCACCAGGTCAAGTACAGCCTCTCCTCTCGTAGGCTGATCTACGTACTGTGTCAGGAAACCCTCCTGAACACACCTAACAAACTCCTCACCATCCGAACCCCTTACCCTAGGGATATTCCAGTTGATGTTTGGGAAATTAAATTCTCCCATCATAACAACTCTGTTATTATTACATCTCTCTAGGATCTGTTTCCCTATTTGCACGTCAACTACCCTGTCACTATTGGGCGGCCTATAGTAAACACCCAACAAAGTTATCGACCCCTTCCTGTTCCGAAATTTCACCCACAGAGACTCCATAAACAGTCCCTCTGGCATCTACCTTCTCTACAGCTGTGACACGATCCCTCATCAACAGTGCCACTCTGCCACCTCTTTTGCCTCCCTCCCTGTCCTTCCTGAAACATCCGAATCCCGGCACCTTAAGTACCCAGTCCTGTCCCTGAGACGTCCAAGTATCCGTAATGGCCACCACATAACATTCCCAAGCAGCAATCCATGCCCTAAGCTTATCCACTTTATTCATTACACTCCTGGCGTTAAAATAGATACACTTCAGACCCTGGGTCTGGGCACTTCCCTTCTCCATCACCCATCTAACGTCCCTCTCGTACCGTCTACAGTCCTTCTCTACTTGGGAGCTAACTTCCTTGCTCTCAGTCGCCTCATCTCGATTCCCTCCCCGCAACTTTTCTAGTTTAAAGTCCCCCCAGTAATCCTAGCCAACCTTCCCGCCAAGATATTGGTCCCCCTGGGATTCAAGTGCCACCCGAGTTTATCGTACAGGTCACACTTGCCCCTAAAGAGGTCCCAATGATCCAGGAACCAGAATCCCTGCTCCAGTTCCTCAGTCACGCATTCTCACTCCACCTCATTCCATTCCTGCTCTCACTCTCCCGTGGTACACGCAGCAATTCCAAGATTACTATCTTTGCATTCCTCTTTCTCAGCTGTGTATCTAATTCCCTACGATTCCTTTTCATGACCCCTTCCCTCTTCCTGCCTACATCAGCGGTACCTACATATCCCACAACCGGCTCCTCACCCTCCCCTGTCAGGATGTCTGGGACGTGTCCAGAGACATCCCGGATCCTAGCTCCAGGGAGGCAAACCACCATCCACGACTCCCGTCTGCATCCACAAAAACGCCTGACTGATCCCCTCACTATGGAGTACCCTATTAATACTGCCTTTCTCCTCTTTTCCTTACTTTTTGAACTACTGGGTCGGGCTCAGCTCCAAAGACCCGGCCACCGCTGCATCCCCCAGGTGAGTTGTCCCCCCCAGCAGTACTCAGACAGGAGTACTTATTATGAAGGGGGACATCCACTGGCGTGCTCTCCTTCACATGAGCTTTCCTCTTCCTAGCAGTTACCCACTTGCCTTCCTCCCATTGGCCCGGTGTGACCACTTGCCGGTAGCTCCTGTCAATCGCCTCCTCATTCTCTCTAATGAGACGAGATGTTCTGAGGGAAGAAGTATTAAATTTTAAAAAACCTGAGGGTGGATAAGTCCCTTGGACCGGATGGGATACATACTAGGATACTTTGGGAGGCAAGGGATGAGATTGCAGAGCCTTTAGCTTTGATCTTTAGGTCCTCACTGTCCACGGGAAGGGCAGGAAAGTGGCAAATGTTGTTCCCCTCTTCAAGAAAGGAAATAGGAATGACCCTGATAATTATAGGCCAGTTAGTCTTACTTCAGTGGTTGGTAAGTTAATGGAAAGGGTCCTGAGATATAGGATTTATGACCATTTGGAAAAATGTAGTTTAGTCTGTGATAGTCAGCACGGTTTTGTGAGAGCTAAATCCTGCCTCACAAATTTGGTTGAATTCTTTGAGATGGTAACTAAGTGTGTGGACGAAGGTAAGCAGTTGATGTCATATACATGGATTTTAGTAAGGCGTTTGATAAGGTTCCCGTGGTCGGCTCATGAAGAAGATAAGGATGTGTGGGATCGAAGGAAATTTGGTCAATTGGATAAGTAACTGGCTGTATCATAAAAGACAGAGGGTAGTGGTGGAAGGAAAATTTTTAGACTAGAGGCCAGTTACCAGCAGTGTACCGCAGGGGTCAGTGCTGGGTCCTCTGCTATTTGTGATTTTTATCAATGACTTGGAAGAGAGGGGCTGAAGTAAATTTGTTAGTAAATTTGCTGACCATACCAAGACTGGTGGAATAATGGATAAGGTGGAGGGCTTTTGCAGGCTGCAAAGAGACATTGATAGGATGCAGAGCTGGGCTGAAAAGTGGCAGATGGAGTTTTATCCTGATAAGTGTGAGGTGTTTCATTTTGGTGGGACAAACTTTGGTAGGACAAGAGGTGTGAGGTAATGCTGCAACTATACTGAACATTGGTGAGACCACATTTGGAATATTGTGTTCAGTTCTGGTCATCTCACTGTAAGAAGGATGTAGAAACATTGGAGAGAGTGCAGAGGAGATTCACCAGGATGCTGCCTGGGTTAGAGGGTAGGTCTTATGAGGAAAGATTGAGAGAGCTGGGGCTTTTCTTTTTGGAGTGCAGGGGGATGAGAGGCGACTTAATAGAGGTTTATAAGATGATGAGAGGGATAGATACAGTGGAAATGCGAAGACTATTTCCTCGGATGGATGTAGCTGTTACCAGAGGGCATAACTACAAGGTTCATGGTGGGAGATATCGGAGGGACATCTGAGGTAGATTCTTGCCTCAGAGAGTGGTTGGGGTGTGGAATAGGCTGTGATAGTGGAGTTGGACATTTCAGGAACTTTCAAGCAGTTATTGGATAGGCACATGGAGTACACCAAAATAATAGAGAGCGGAATAGCTTGATCTTGGGATTGGACATAGCTCAGCATAACATTGAAGGCCAAAGAGCCTGTACTGTGCTGTAATGTTCTATAACCCACTTAATTGGTACTGCATGCACAATAAACATTCACTCCCTCCATACACAGTAACAAATATGTGTACCATCTACAAGATGCATTGCAACAACTCACAAAGCACTTAGAAAGCACTTTCCAAATCCTGTAACCACTACCACCTCGAAGGGCAAGGGCATAACATGCAATTTCCCTTCCAAGTTACTCACCACCCTGACTTGGAAATATATTGTTGTTCCTTCACCGTGGCTAGGTCAGAATCCTGGAACTCCCTCCCTAACAGCCCTTTGTTGTTTCTGTGACAGATGGACAACAGCAGTTCAAAAAGGCAACTCTTACCACCCTCTGAAGAGTATTAGGGATAGGCAGCAACAAGAATTCTGACTTCACCAACGACATCCCACATCCTCTGAACGAATATTAAAAGTTGAGATGTTCTGTGACTTGTTAGTGGTGATGATGTTCCTATTCAAAGGCAATCAGGTTCTGTTGATCTTACTAACCTGTATCTGGCAAGGTTTCAGTGTTCATATGAAGTAATCGAGGTAGTATCAGAAGTCCTTAGCAGGCATTAGTGTGAGTGTCAGTATTAGTATCTGATGACCAGGAGTGTGTCCTGATTCGAAGGCAAGAATGAACACATATTTAAAACAGGAGACCAAGGGATTGCAGGTGATTCCCAGTAAATATGTTTATCGTTTTAGGGCCTTTCCCACTGAATAGAAAAGTGTCAGCCAACAAGCTAATAACTGGTTTTAGTGCATACTGCAGGAATCAACACATCTCTTTTACACATGGGAAATCCTGTCTGCAATACAATTATTTCTGCTTCTCCTTCTTTAGTTGTTTCACCAGTCCTGTACAATGCCAAAATTTATAGGGGTAGCTCTAACTAAACCAGGCATGATCTGCTGAATAGTAGTCCTGATAATGAAAACATATAAATAATCTAAGGAGGGATCTTAAAGATGTTCACTGATGGGGTTGTGACTACTTCCTCTGGCAGCTTGTTTCACTGCAGGATTGTCCTTAGGAAGAAACCAAAAGAGAAAAATGCTGAAAAACTGAGCAGGTCTGGCAGCTCCTGTAAGGAGAGAAAGACATTTTGAGTTCAGGTGACACTTTCCAAAACTAAAAGGCATGGAAAGTGGGAGATGTTTATACTGCAGGGGAAGGGAATAAAAGATGAGTCATAGCCATAAAAACAAGGGGAAAATAACTGTCGAAGAGAGAATAAAGGGTGTGAATGGCCAAACGGCAGAGAAGCTGTAAGCTGTGACAGATGGAGATATGGGGCAGAGGGGAGTGGTGGAGGTTGGGGGAAAGATGGAACAGAGGTAGAATGTAAAAAAGGGGAAGTGGGGGGAGAAAGGTAAAGGAAGGGGATGAAGTAGAAGAAGTAAGCTGTAAGCTGATGATGGAGATGTGGAGGGAGGGGGGAGTTGGGGGGAAACATGGGACAGAGGTAGAATGTAGAAAAGGGGAAGTGGGGGGAGAAAAGGTAAGAGAAGGGGGATGAAATAGAGGGAAGGAATGGGGGAGGAGAGAAGAAAAATGAAGAAAGATAATAAAGAGATGACAGATAGAGAACAGTAAAAAATTAAATAAAATAGAATGAAAATAAAGGAGTCCAAGGTGGGGTAGAGCAAATTATTTAAAGTTGTTGAATTCGATGTTGAGACCGGAAGGCTGCAAAGCGCCTCGCTGGAAGATGAGTTCCTCCAGTTTGAGTTTCACTGGAACATTGCAGCAGGCCAAGGGCAGGCATGTGGGCATGGGAACAGGATCATGGGATAAAATGGCAAGCAACCAGGAGGTCAGAGTCCAGATTGTGCACAGACTGAAGGTGCTCAGCAAAGCAATCACCTAGTCTACGTTTGGTCTCTCCAACATAGATGAGACCACATTTGGAGCAATGAATGCATGAATCGGCCCCAAAAGTCATCTTAAAAGAGTTGTGGGAGGAGATCTGGTTAGGCCTGGAACAAGGAATGTTCTACATACTCCCCTTCATGCTCTCGACCAGACTTCGAAAAATTCATCAACTTTATTTCCAGTTTCAACCCCTCCATCGCCTTCACCTGGTCCATCTCAGATACTTCCCTTCTCTTCCTTGACCTGTCTCCAATTCCGGCAATAGACTATCTACCAATATCCATTACAAGCCCATGGACTTCCACTATCTGGACTACAGTTCTTCACACCCCACATCCTGTAAGGACTCCACCCCTTTCTCTCAGCTCCTTCATCTCCGTCACATTTGTTCCAATGATGCCACTTTCTAAAGTGGTTCTTTGAATATGTGTTCTTTCTTTCTCAACTGTGGATTCTTGTGAGGAGAGATTGGGTAGACTGGGGTTGTTCTCCCTGGAAAGATGGAGAATGAGGGGAGACCTAACAGAAGTATACAAAATTATGAAGGGTATGGATAGGGTGATTAACATAGAACATAGAAGTTTTAGTGGGAAGTTTTTTCCCAGGTCGGAGGTGACGATCAACAAGAGGTCACAGGCTCAAGATGAGGGGCGAGGTATAACTCTGTTATCAGATGGACATTTTTTTTTACGCAAAGGGTGCTGGGGACCTGGAATACGCTGCTAAGTAGGGTGGTGGAGGCAGACACACTGGCATCGTTGAAGAATTACCTGGATAGAACAGCCTGGGAATGGACCAACGCGCGGCACAGGCTTGAAGGGCCTGTTTCTTGTGCTGTACTTCTTTGTTCCAGTCTACAGTTGTCGACAGGGCCCTCAACAGTTCATTTTCCATGCCATGACCCTCACTCCCTCCCTCTCAGAGCAAGGATAGAGTCCCCCTTGTTTTTACATATCACCCCATCAGCCTCTGTATACAAAGCATAATCTCCACCATTTTCACATTCCAGCGTGATGCCACTACCAAACGTATCTTCCCTTTATTCCCTCTGTCAGCATTCCGCAGAGACCGTTCCCTCTGGGATAATCTTGTCCACTCCTCCACTATACCAAACACCTCTTCCGTAACTCATCGCATCTTCCCATGCAATCGCAGAAGGTTAATACCTGTCCCTTCACCTCTTCAATGCTCACATCCAAGATCCAAAACACTCAGTCTAGGTTAAACAGTGGTTTGCTTGCACCTCTTTCAATTTGGTGTATCGCATTGGCAACATCGAATTCAACAACTTCAGATGATTTGTTCTACCCCACCTCAACCTCCTTTGTTTTCATTCTATTTAATTTTTTTTACTGTTCTCTATTTTTTCTTTATTGTCTTTCTTCATTTTTCTTCTGCCCGTACTTTATCCCCCTTCTGTTTCTCCCCTTGCTTCCCCTTTTTTACATTCTACCTCTATATCATTCCACTCCCCAACATCTCCATCTCACAGCTCAGTTTCTCTGCCATTTATTCTCTCTGTGGACAGCTATTAGCAGTTTTTTCCCCTGGTTCTATGGCTGTGACTCATCTTTCATTCCCTCCCCTGCAGTATAACTATGTCCCACTTTCTACGCCTTTTAGCTTTGACAATGGGTCATCTGGTCTCAAAACGTCAGCTCTTTTCTCTCCTCAAAGATGCTGCCAGACCTGCTGAGATCTTCCAGTGTTTTCTCTTTTGATTTACTATTCACATGTATTAACTCTGTGAAAAGTATTGTTTCTTGCGTGCTATACAGACAAAACATACGTTCATAGAAAATTTAGAATGTAGTGTTTTAGTCATAGCTAGAGTGTAGAGAAATATCAACTTAATACAAAGTAAGTCTATTCAAAAGTCTGACAGCAGCAGGCAGCAAGCTGTTCTTGAGTCAGATGGTACATGATCTTGGACTGTTGTATCTTTTTCCCAAAGAAAGTGGAAGAGAGAATGTCCGGGATGCATGGGGTCCTTAATTATGTTGGCTGCTTTGCCAAGGCAGTGGGAAACGTAGACAGAGTCAATAGATGGGAGGCTGGTTTGCATGGATTGAGCCACATCATGACCTTCTGTAATTCCTTACAGTCTTGGGCAGAGCAGAAGCCATACCAAGCTCTGATACAATCAGAAAGAATGCTTTCTATGGTGCATTTATAAAAGTTGGTGAGATTCCTTTTGATTTCAGATTCCCGCATTCGCAGTAATTAGCTTTTAGCCTTGGGAAGAAAGGTTGTTGATAAACTATCTTGGAAACAAATGGTCTTAAGTGGAACCAGTCATCTCAAGTAAAAGATAACGTTTTAATTCCAGTGGTTCCTTGAGCTTGCTTTGTCTTTTGCATTACTTGGCATTTTTTTTTCTTGTCTGGTTCAGACTCATCCTCAACACCAATGCCCCACAAGGCTGTGTTCTCAGCCCTCTACTATACTTCTTGTACATCTATGACTGTGTGACCAAATTCCTCTCTAATTCGATTTTCAAGTTTGTTGACAATTACAAAGGAGTGGGTCGGATCTCAAACAATGATGAGACAGAGTACAGGAATGAGAGAGAGAATCTGGTGAACTGGTACAGCAACAATAATATCTCCCTCAATGTTAACAAAATGAAAGAGATTTTCATCACTTCAGGAAGCGTAAAGGAGAACATTAATGAGGACGAAGTAGAAAGGTTTGAGAGCTTCAAGTTTTTAAGTATCCAGATCATCGACAACTTGTCCTGGTCCCCCCATGCCGAAACTACAGTTAACCAACACCTCTACTTTCTCAGAAGACTGAGGAAATTTGGCATGCCAGATACGACTCACACCACCTTTTATAGATTCACCACAGAAAGCATTTTTTCTGGTTGTATCTCGGCTCAGTAGGCTCCTGCTCTGTCCAAGACTGTAAGGAACTACAAAAGGTCATGAATATCGCCCAATCCATCACACAAACCAGCCTTCCATCCATTGATTCTATCTACACTTCCTGCTGCCTCAGGAAAAAGCAGCCAGCATAATCAAGGACCCCATGCACCCTGTACATTCTCTCCTCCACTTCTTCCTTCATGAAAAAGATACAAAAGTTTGAGGTCACGTACCAACCGATTCATGAACAGCTTCTTCTCTACTACTGTCAAGACTTTTGAATGGACTTACCTTGCATTAAGTTGTTTTTTTCTCTACACCCTAGTTATAACACTAATATTCTGCTCCCTCTCATTTCTTTCTTTACAAACAGTATGTCTTGTCTCTACAGTGCACAAGAAACAATACTTTTCACTGAATGGTACTACATGTGACAATGATAAATTAAATCAAATCAGAACACTGGGCAGCATGGTGGCAAAGTGGTTAGCACTTTGCTTCGTCTTTTGCATTACTCCAGATTAAATTCCCAGCTTGGGTCACTGACTGTGCAAAGTCTGGATTTGCATGGGTTTCTTCTGGTTTCCTCCCACAGTCCAAAAGACATGTTAGTTTGGTGGACTGGCCACACTAAATTCTTCCTTATTGTACCCAAACAGGCGCCGCAGTGCAGCAACTAGGAGATTTCTACAGTAACTTCATTGTTAAATTACGTGTTAACGTAAGCCTACTTATGGCACTAATAAAGACTCTTCACATTGCTCCTTCGTTGTTTGCTCCTCCACTACCCCGCCCCTTGCGTTGTTCCCCACCTGCCAACGAGGAGGGAGGTGAGGGGTGATGATCTTGACGATAACCACGAGGGGGAACCAAAGAGGCAAGGTATTATTGACAGCCCAAGGAGCCAATCAACGTGCGGGATCACCACCAATCATGTGCCGCGATGGGGGCGGGAGCAGCCACACGCTGCTTGTTCGCCCTGCCTTCTTACCAAAGATTGACAATAAACAACCTATAAAAAAAAGTGAAGCTCCTTTCCTCAAATTACACTAAGAAAAGGGAATTAACTTTCGTTTTCAGTACATGCCGAACCAAATGACTCATTAAGATTGATTTCGAAATTTAAATTAAAATGCACAATCGTGCAACTCCACCATCCCCCGTCAAACATCAACAGAGACCAAATATGGCGGACAACAGGGAAAGGGGCGGGGAGAGGGAGGGGCTACCGGCCGAGCTGCTTCCTGACTGGCTCAGGCCTTCCTCGTGGCTTCAGCAGCGGAACAAACAGGCCCGCCACCGACCGTGCCCGCTGTGATTGACGTGTGTTTTGCCCAGTGGGAGGACGGAACAGGGGGACTGCCCAGCTGTGATTGACAGCAGTAGCGGCCAGTCCCCTCAAGGGAAGGCGGAGATACGGCTCGCGTTGACGTCCAGTGCGTCCAATCGGAAGCGGGGACATTGCCCTCGAGTTGTGATGGACGTACAGACCGAGCAATGGCAGTGCGGGATTGTGTGGGGGAATTGCTGTCCAATGGGAGCGGGTGAGGGGTGGGCCACTATCCCTTTCTTTCTCTGGCTGTGTGAGGTCTGTCCCTGCTCGAGCTCCGGAGTCGGTTTGTGCGCGCGCACGGCGGCCGCGGATCGGCACCCAGGCTTTTAAACCGCCCCCTCCCCCGTTAAGCTGAGGTAAATTCTCCATACGAAGCGCTGGCTGAGGTCGGGAGAGGGAACGGGGGAAGAGGCCGTCTCTCTCTTTCTCTCCCCCCCTTTCCGCGGGGGCTGGAATGTCTTTGATGTCAGTCTTTGCCACTTGGAGGCTGTTTTTCCTTAGCGGCCCCAACACCGTGTGTCCCAATAACCCGCCCCCCCCCCCATCCCACCCCATCCCACCCCATCCCATCCTAGCCCGTAGCCCCGAGGCCTGACTGCTGCCCTCCGCCCAGGGAGAGTCCTGGTTTCTGCCCCCCAGGCCTTCCACCTCCCCCATCACTCCCCTCCTCCCTCCTCCCTCCTCCTCCCCCCACATCACTCTCCATCACTTCCCCCCTCCTCCTTCCCCATAACTAACCCTCCCCCTCCTCCCGCCCCTTCCCCCCACCCCGTTGGCTTCCCTCTCCTCCCCTCCCTGCCCCTTCCCCTTCCCCTTCCCCCCACCCCCGTTGGCTTCCCTCTCCCCCCTCCCTGCCCCTTACCCCCCCCCACCCCGTTGGCCCCCCTCTCTCCCCTCCCCTCCCCTCCCCTCCCTGCCCCTTCCCCCCACCCCCGTTGGCCCCCCCTCTCGCTTTTCCCCCACCTACCCCTGTTGGCCCTCTCTGCGCCTCCTCTCTCTCCTCCTTTCCCACCCCATCCCTGTTGACCCTGCTCCTGTTGGCCCCCTCGCCCCCAACCCTTTGTACCCCCCTCTGTGGCTGCCCCTCTTTGCGCCCCTCTCCTGGCACCGTCTCTTGGTCCTGTCCCATTCATGCCCTCCCTCTAGTTTTCGTCCCTGGTTTTCAACCCCTCTCTCCTCGGTCCCACTGCATCATCTGGCCCCCCCCCCCATTCATGTACCACCATCCCTGTTCATCTCTGTGACCCAACTTCCCTCCATGCACTCTTTGTGCATTCTCTGCCCAACCCACCTGCAGGCTGTGTATCACTCCCCCCCTCCCCTCCAGCTCACCCCCACTCCCACCTTCTCCATGCATCTCCCAGCTCTCCTGCATGGTATGCGCCCCACAACTCTCGGTCCTTATGTACTCCTCTCCTACCCCAACCCTTTGTACCCCGCTATCAGGACAAGATGTTTATACGTTAACAATATAGCTTTCATTGTTGCTGGCTCTTGATGCAATTATATTGGCTAACAAAACGCAAATGGGACACTTGGTAGGATGTGGATGCTTTGCATGTTATTTATTGATTGATATGTTCACATGTTTCTGTATCTGTGCTCCCTGTCTTTTTGCTGGTGGTGGGCTTTCTGTGGTTAAATGTGTTCAGTGGTTTTGGAAACCAAGCCCTGTCTTCACACCATAATGCCAATACCATACATTAGTAGATTCTGCAGCTCAATATTGGACATCTGTATGCCATACCTTATGGCCTGGTGTATCCCTCATTGCTCCATAACCAACGAGCCTGATGAACAATACTGGTTTAATATGGAAAGCATGTGGGATATTATGTAGAAAAACAAAAAATTAAGTGCCCATCTGACTAAAACTTCAATATAGGATTACAAGCATGCTCAACTATGAAAGCAGTATGTTACTGACAGACAAACTCGCCAATTCACAATTAACAGATCAGCTTGAAGCTCTTCAAACACTCTGGACACGATTAAGCTCCAAAAGAGACGTGGCTCCACAAACATCTCCATCCTTAATGGGGCGGCACAGTAGCACAGTGGTTAGCGTTGCTGCTTCATAGCTCCAGGGACCTGGGTTCGATTCCTGGCTTAGATCATTGTGTGGAGTTTGCACATTCTCCTCATGTCTGTGTGGGTTTCCTGTGGATGTTCTGGTTTCCTCCCACAGTCTAAAGATGCGCAGGTTAGATCGATTGATTGGCCCTGCTAAAAATTGTCCTAGTGTCCTGAGATGTGTAGATTAGAAGGTAAATATGTAGGAATATGGGGGGGTTGAAAGTGGTGGGATTGTGGTTGGTGCAGGCTCGATGGGCTGGATGGCTTCTTTCTGGACTGTAGAGTTTTTTTCTACGATTGAGTGCGCAAGGCAAGGCTGAAGAATTTTCAGTTGTCCTTTGTGGTCCTTTTGATGGTCATTGTCATCATTGCCAATTTTTAGCCATTTTGATTCACTCCAACTTGACATCACAAACAATTAAGTCCTTTGGATATAGCAAAAGCTGAGGACGTTGACAACACCGTGGCTGGAATGTTGAACATTGTCTTCTACCCAAGAATGTGGAAATTCTAAACAAATCCATCTGCTTCTAATGCTTAAATCATCAGTTTAATAGTGGAAGGATGCTATCAAGTGTCAGTAATAACCTGAGGTCTGTTTACATTTTGCCGAGATCACTCCAGTCCACGTTGCTGCTATAGTCCGAGTATAGACATGAGGTGAATTCCACAGATGAGATGAGAATGTCTGTCCTTGACTTCAAGGCAACATTTCTTTATGTCCACTATCAAAGAATGCAAGTAAATTTGTAATTAATGGAAAACACCTCCTGGTGCTCCATCCCTGAAATTGAAAATCCCCTCTCTTCGCTTTGTAAATCAAGAATCATGATTGCAATTGTTGGCTGCCAGTCATTATCAGACCTAGGATGTTGTTCCTGAAGTTCCATGGTGTATTTTGCACAACCTTCAGTTACCTGGCTGGTTCAGGTGGCTCAAGGGAATTTGGAATGGGCAACAAATTCTGGCCTTGCCACAGATGTCATCTGATGAATGATTTTTTTTAAAAAAAAACCTGCCATCCGTCAAAAGATCAGGCTTGGGACTGTTTGTGCTGATTGCACTCAGTTCAGTTCCATTCCATTCGTAATTGTTCAGATAATGAAATAGTCCTTTCCTGCTGCATGCAGCAGAAGATCAACAACATTCAGAATTGGGCTGTCCAACTAGCTGGTCATGATGTGAGATGTCGGCGTTGTACTGGGGTAATCACAGTAAGAAGTCTCTCAGTGCTTTTGAATAGCACAGTGGCTTTTACTACCAAATAAATCTGTTAGACTTTAACCTGGTGTTGTCAGACTTCTTACCTCAACTAGCAGGTGGAATCCATCTCCAATATATAAAAAAAGCTTAACCACCTTTATTATGATCTCCAAATCCCAGATTATGGTCTGGAAGGACAAGGGAAGTCCCATGTTCACGGGAAAATATCGAGTTCAGAGTTCCTCTCTCAAGTCATATTCCATTTTGACGTGGAGATATCAACATTCCTTCATTATTACTGGGTCAAAACTCTACCTTCACCAAATGGTCAACAGCTGTTCAAAGATGTTCACCACCACTACCTACTTAGTATAGTAGGCAAGCAATTTAAATGTTGCCATTTCCAGCATGCCTGCATCCCATAAATCAAGTATGGGACTGTTTGTTCAAGAACAGTCGTGTGGTGGTTATGGCACAGGACTAACGTTGTGAATTCATGAGCTCAGACCACTCTGAAAAGTAAGTAAATTTGGTAATTTGTACTGAAATGCTGACAGCTACATTATGGAACACAAGAAATCGAAGCAGGAATGGGCTTCCAAGCCTGTCCTGCCATTCAGTGCGATTATAGCTGAACTATGCAAGCCTCAATTCCTTTTTGGTGCCATTTCCTTATAGTCCACCTCCACTTTCAATACTTCTATTGATCCAGGTTCCACCCTTTGGGGCAGAGAATTCCAGAGATTCACCACCCTCTGCAAGAAGAAATTTCTACGCACCTCAATTTTAAATGAACAACCTGTTATCTTGTAGCTATGACCCTTTGTTCAAGATTTTCCTGCTAGGGAAAACATCTCGCCATCTATGCTGTCAAGCCCCCTCTGCATCTTATATGTTTGAATAAGGTCATTCCTCTTCTAAGCTCCAAGGAGTACAGTCCCTGACTATTTAGTCTCTTTTGATCGGACAACCCCTCACTCCAGGAATTAGCATAATCATCCCTTTGGGCTGTCTCCAATTTGATCACAGAATTCCTTACACTACAGAAAGGGGCCATTTGGCCCATTGAGTCTGAACCAACCACAATCCCACCCCGGTTCTATCCCTGTCACCGCACGTATTTACCTTTCTAAGTCCCCGATGCTAAGGGACAATTCAGCATAGCCAATCCACCTAACTCTCACATCTTTGCAATATGGGAGGAAATCCTTGCAGACATGGGGAAAATGTGTGGAGTTTGTATGGTCACTCAAATCTGGAATTGAACCTAGGTCCTTGGCGTTTTGAGGCAGCAGTGCTAACTATTATGCTATTCCAGGTAATGAAACTGCTACATCTCCTTTCAGGTAAGGGAATCAAAAGTATAAAGTATTCGAGGTGAGGCCTCATTGACATCCTTAGAATTGTAGCAAAACTTCCCTATTTTTAAACTCCAACTACTTTGCAATAAAGGCCAAACTACCATTTGTCTTAACTACTCAACTGGTTCATCAATATGTCAAGAGAAGGAACCTGTGTTCTTCTCTTCCTTGTGTGACCTCAATGTCTTGAATCTCTCATTTTTTATGCTTGACTTTAATGCCATTTGAACTTGCCAAGCAAACTCTTTGATAGTTAAAATAGAACACAAAATTACATTACCATTTGGACTGCAATATGTCCAGAAGACCCACTTTCTTAGGGCAGCTGAAGATAGTTATAGAATCATAGAAATCATACGTTGCAGAAAGTGGCCATTCGGCCCATCAGGTTTGCACCAACCATAATCTTACCCAGGCCCTATCCCTACATATTTTACATGCTAATCCCTCTAATCTATGCATCTCAGGACACTAAGGATTAATTTTATCATGGCTAATTAACCTAATCACATCTTTGGACTGTGGAAGGAAATCAGAGCACCTGGAGGAGAACCTCGCAAACATGAGGAGAATGTGCAAACTTCACACAGACAGTGACCCGAAGCAGGAATCAAGGCCAGGACCCTGGAGCTTTGAAGCAGCAGTGCTAACCACTGTGCTACTGTGCCACTCCAATAAGTGCAGCCATCACAGCATCATTGACATTCCAAACTTTCAAGATATATTGGTAGAGTTGGGAAGATCTACCTTTGAGAACAATTTTTTTCTTTCAAAATTATTTGGATTTGGATGTTTGTTTAAAGGTTATATGTTCATCTAGGACTGGATGTAGGCACGAGTTTTCCAAGAAATCACCTGACCAGCATGATATTTGAGGAAGAAAGCTATTTGAACAGGAATTGATTACTGGCTGAAGAAAAACTAAAAGGCAAAGGCTTGTGTGACTTAGTGGAAATCATCTGAAAAAGATGAGCTTTAAATTTTGAACTCAGTTGGGAATAAACCAAGGAGGAAGGTTGTCCAATTTACACACTTTGCTTTACCTGAAACAATGGTTATCAATATCCGGTAAGGAGTTCTCATCTCACTGGAACTTGTCTGTGTTTGGAAAGCCAAAAGATTGAGATGAGAGAGAAGTTCCAATGATTGATTTGATCTCCTCCATGCTGAATCTCCATTGGTGAGAACCTCCAGACATCCTTTGGGACTAGCGTTCTGTCTTCACACAAAGAAGCACCAGATAAATGGCGTCAAAACCCAACAAACTTTATCATTTCCATAAAATCCTCTTAACCACCAATTTCTGCAGCTACGTTATTTGTTTGTCCTTTGTGTGCTTAGGTATTTTAAAAAGGATAGATTACAAATTGTGCATTAATGAGCTCTTGTTTATAAAGAGGTTTTGTTCTCTAATCAATTATTGAGTTTATTGAAAGAGACCTGATTAGAGTCTCTCTATTCTGGGTCTAATGGAGCGAAGGTAAACAGTTCACCATTTCAGTGAGTGAGTTAAACATTTGCACTAATGGTGAAGCAGTAGGATGAGATTAACTGAACATTCCTGCCATTCCAAATATAACAGTGAATATTCTGTGAATAAATGTTTGTGTATGCCTTGTTCAAGATGGAGCAGGGATTTGGGTCCAAATCTCACAAATCCAGAGTTGCTTCAGAGCAGAAGGAGGCCATTCGGCCCAGTGTGCCAAAACCAGCTGACCAAATGAGCTACTCAATTTGTGCCATTCCTCTGTCTTTATCCTTAACCCTACACTGTTTATTTTTCAGGCAACAGTATCATTCCCTTTTGCATGCTTCAGTTGAACCTGTCTTCATACTTTCGGGCAGCACATCCCAGACTTGTTGCTTGAAAAACTGTTTCTGATGTTACTTTTTTGCTGCTTTTGCCAATTACTTTAAATTTGTTCCCTCTTTCCCCTCAGTCCTTTTGTGAGTTTCTGCTCAGGTCCCTCATAATTTTGAATAACTTCATCAGATCTCTTGCCCTACTAATCCTAGGGAGTTAGACTGGAACAGATTGGACTATCTGCATAACTGAATTTCCTCATCCCGAGAATCATTCTTCAATGTTTTCACATGCTTCCTATAGTGTGGCACCCAGAACTGGACACAGTATTTCAGTTGAAGTCTAACTCGTGTTTTGTACAAGTTCAATGTAACCTCCTTGCCTTTGTACTCAATATTCCTATTGAGAAAGCCTCGAATACTATACGCTTCATCACCTGTATGCTCTCAAACTCTCTTGACCTTTTAATGACTTGTGCACGTATACAGCCTTGTTCTTATAAGTGTACCCTTTTTTAGAAAAGTATCGTCACCCTATGTTTTTCTGACCAAGATGAATCGCCTCTTGTATCGCCACGTTGAATTTCATTGCCATTGTCTACCCATTGCAACAACTTGGATATGTCTTTTTTTTTCAAGTTATTGTGTATCATCTTCCTCACAGTTCCCAATGCTTCCAAGTCTCATCATCTGCACATTTTGAAATTGAGTCCGGTACACCAAAATCATGATGATTTAATGCTTCAGGAAGTGCAAGGGGCACAATGATTCCTGCGGAACTCCAGTGCAAACCTGCATTTGTGTTAGTGCTCCTTTTTATTCTATAAGCTCTAACTTTGTTCACCAAGTCTATTGAGTGGCACTATATCAAACGTCTTTTGTAAAGCACACTACGTCATCAACATTGCCCTCATCATCTCTCACTGTCACCTCTTTAGAAAGCTCCCAAGTTATTTGAGCACAACTTTCTCTTAAATCTGAGCTAGCTTTCCTTAGTTAATCGAACTTTTGTCCACGTGACCATGAACTTTGTCCAAAATTATTGTTTCTAGGGGCAGGACTTTATGGCCTCGCTTGAGCGAGACTGGAAATTCCCTCCCAAGGTCAATGGACATTTCTGTTGTATGCCTCAAGCCCGCTTTGATTTTATGGCAGATGCAGTAGTAGAATTCCAGTGTAGATTTCCCCACCATCTGGGTTAAATTGACTAGCTTGTAGTTGCTGGGCTTATCTTTACACCCTTCTTTGAACAAGAGTGTAACGTTTGTAACTCTTCGGTCCTCTAGAAGGGCAATTTTTAGCATGACCAATCAACCTAACCGGCACATTTTTGGTTTGTGGGAGGAAACTGGAGCACCTGGAGGAAACCCATGCAGACACAAGGAGAATGTGCAAACTCCCCCCACAGTGACCCAAGCCGGGAATTGAACCCAGGTCCCTGGAGCTGTGAGACAGCAGTGCTAACTGCTCAATCATTGGTCATCAATGATTGAGAGCAGATCTGGTATATTATCACAAGGTCTCTACTGTAGAGTTGTAAAATTTACCAAGTAAGTACCTGGGTCCCACAGGCTTTTTTTTCACCAGGGAAACCTGAGCATCAAAAAGAGTTGTCTTTTTATGGATAAATTCCCAAAGTTGCAAATATCTAAAAAAAGAAATGTTTTGGAATATCAAACTTAGCTAATACCACCTTAGTTTCCCAAAGAAACAAAAGTGACTGCAAGGAGTACAAGGACGCCAGCTTCAACATCTGAAGGAAGGCTCTCCCTTAATCCATTCATGGATAAATCTGAGTGGGAAGCTAAATGGAACATCATGATATTTGGCATCCCGAGCTTGCCTTTAGAACCAGGTAACTACAGGTTACTGAACTTTAAACGAGGTTTGTTCTTATTCCAAGCTACAAACAAAGAATCCATAAGTATTTTTAATGGCCTTAGCAGACAAGAGGATATGTAGCATTTGCAGAGGACAAAGTAATCTCGACAATATACCAATTTTTATCGAGGCAAATTCTACATAACTGGAAATCAGTAAAAAATAGTCAATAATTTAAGCCCCACTTAACTGATGCCAATAATGGAAGAAAGGTTGCCTTGTCCAGCAGAAGTAATATGAACGCCCAGATAAGTAAACCCCAACAGAGACCATCTCGAGGGAAAACGAGAAGACGATTAACGTGGGACAGCACGGTGGACCAGTGGTTAGCACTGCTGCCTCAGCACCAGGGACGTTGGTTTGATTCCTGCTTGGGTCACTGTCTCTGTGGAGTTTGCATGTTCTTCCCACGTCCACATAGATTTCTTCCAGGTGCCCTGGTTTGCTCTCATAGTTCAAAGATGTGCAGGTTAGGTTATTGGCCATCTGAATTGCCCCTTGGTGTTGGGGGTTAGTAGGGTAAATTAGTAGAATTATGGAGATAGGGCCGGGATGGGATTGTGGTTGGTGCAGACCTGCTACAGTATAGAAGATGGTTGGAATGGCCTCCTTCTATACTGTATTCTATATCAAAAAAAGAGGGAAGTCTACTTCTCAATTCGGGGCTATAGATTTCAATTTCGTGAAGTTAATCATATAACCTAAAAAGATTAAATTTAGCTACCGCATCAATAATGGCAGGAACAGAGATATTAAGATGGGAAACAATTAGTAACTCATCCATATAAAACAAAATTTTATGTTGCCTACCTCTACTAGACAACCTATAAACCTGGAGGTCCTGTTTAATGCTCTCTTCCCAAGATTCAATAGCTAGAACAAACAAAAGAAGGGTGGAAATTTCTGTCTAATATTCTTCTGAAGGTGAAAATTCTCAGCCCTATAATTATTTGTATGGACCACTACCATTGAGTACTAGAGTTCTTGAATTCACTTCACAGAGCCTCCCTAATCAAACTAATGCAATGCACAGAACAAATAACTTCTTTCCCTTCTATTGAAGACTTTTTTTAGCATCCAGGGAGATCTTAAGAACATAAAAAATAGGAGCAGGAGTAGGCCGTACAGCCCCTCAAGCCTGCCCTGCCACTCAATAAGATCATGGCTGATCTGTAGTAATTCAGTACCACTTTCCCACTTTCTCCCCGTAACCCTTAATTCCCTTGTCAATTAAAAACCTATCCACTCTTGACTTGGACATATTCAGTGAGGAAGGCTCCACCACCTCGTCAGGCAGAGAATTCCAAAGATTCACCACCCTCTGCACGAAGAAACCCCTCCGCAACTGCGATCTGAACCCCCCCCCCCATCTTGAGGCTGTGCCTCTAGTCCCGCTACCTTTGTTAAGCAGGAAGAGTCTCTCAACCTCTACCTTATCCATCCCCTTCATCATCTTATACATTTCTATTACATCCCCTGTCAGCCTTCTAAACTCCAAAGAGTACAAACCTAGTCTATTCAGTCTCTCCTCATAATCCAATGCCCTCATCCTGGTATCAGCCTGGTAAACCTTCTCTGCACTCCCTCCAAGGCCAATATATCGTTCCTTGAATGCGGCGACCAAAACTGCGCACAGTACTCTAGCTGCAGCCTCACCAGCACCCTCTACAGCTGCAACAAAACTACCTACTTTTATTTTCTATCCCCCTAGCTATAAAGGTCAACATTGCATTTGCCGCCTTAATCACCTGCTGCACCTGCATACTGTGTTTTTGCAATTCATGCACAAGGACCCCCCGGTCCCTCTGCATCGTCGCATGCTGCAGTTTTTCTCCATTTAAATAGTAGTCCTTTCTACCATTATTTCTACCAAAGTGGATAACCTCACGCTTGTTAACATTATACTCTATCTGCCAGGTCCTCACCCACTCACTCAACCTATCCAGATCCCTCTGCAGGCTTTCCACACCCTCCACGCAATTTGCTTTTCCACTCATCTTCGTGTCATCAGCAAATTTCGTCACCCTGCACTCTGCCCCTTCCTCCAGATCGTCTATGTAAATGATAAATAGTTGAGGCCCCAGCACTGAACCCTGGGGCACTCCGCTAGTCACCAGCTGCCAATCAGAATAGCACCCATTAATACCTACCCTCTGCTTTCTATTAGACAACCAATCCCCTATCCAGTCTAACACCCTACCCCCGACTCCCTGCACCTTAACCTTCTGCAGCAATCTTTTGTGAGGCACCTTATCGAATGTTTTCTGGAAATCCAAAAACACCACATCCACTTGTTCCCCTCTATCTACCGCACTAGTCACTCCCTCATAGAACTCCAGTAAATTCGTCAAGCACGACTTCCCCTTAATGAATCCATGCTGCGTCTGCCTGATCAAACCATTCGTATCCAGGTGCCTTGTTATTTCTGCTTTGACTATAGATTCAAGCATTTTTCCTACTACAGACATTGAACTAACCGGCCTATAATTTCCTGCCTTCTGTCCGCTGCCCTTTTTAAACAGCGGCATAACATTAGCCATTTTCCAATCTTGTGGTCTTTTATGGAGTCCAGCGAATTTTGAAAGATAATTACCAGGGCATCTGCTATCACGTGTGCCATTTTTTTGAGGACCCTGGGATGCATTCCATCCAGTCCTGGGGACTTATCTGCCCTCAGCCCCATTAACCTATCAAGCACCACCTCTCTAGTGACTGTAATCTCATCAAGGACCTCCTCTCCTACCACTCTTCTATCCTTGAGTTCGGGCAATCTATTTACATCCCCCTTTGTAAAGATGGACACAAAAAACTTATTCAGCGTCTCCGCCATGTTCCTGTCATCCACCATTAAACCACCCCTCACATCCTCCTAGGGTTCTACATTAACTCTGGCCATCCTCCTATTCTTTATATATTTATAAAAACTCTTGCTGCCCTTTTTGCTGTTTCGAGCTAGTTTAGCCTCATATTCCATCTTTCCTTTTTTAATCACCTTTTTAGTCACTCTTTGCTGTTGCTTAAAACTTTCCCAATCCTCCGATCGCCCACTATTTTTAGCTGTTCTGAACGCCTCAGCTTTAGATTTAATACTCTCCCTAATTTCCTTGGAGAACCACAGCTGATTTTCCCTTCTCCTACAGTCCTCCTTCACCATCAGAATATATTTATGCTGAGTACCAAAAAAGATTTCTTTAAAAATCCCCCACTGTTCCTCAGCCGTCCTAGCAACCAGTGCACTCCTCCAATCCATAGTCGCCAATTCCTCTCTCATCCTATCATAGTCCCCTCTGTTCAAGCTTAAACAATCCAAAGCATGCTTTTGGGAATTTTGGATAATATTCAGCAGCCCTGCTAACGTTCATGCATTTCCAGGCTGATTACCCTTAAAAATCTCAGGAAGGATTTTTTCCAGGTTCATCGCCAAAATTTTAGGCAACATTTCTAAATCAACGTTCAGTAAAGAAATGGGTGTGTAAGAGGTACACTGCTGAGGATTTTTGCCTGGTTTCAAGATTAAATATTCACTTAAGGAAGGAAAGTGGGGATGAGGAGCGTATCAGCCATAATCGAATGAGAAAGCAGATTTGTTGGGCCAAATGGCCTAATTATGGTCCTGTGTATCTTATGAGTGTTGAATTGTAATCACTTAAAAACATCAGACCTGGAAACCTTGCCAGATCGAAGCTCCTTTATGGCGGAGACCACCTTCTCCCCGAGATCTGAGCATTTAAAGCTGTTCTCTGTCTCAGTTGATCTGAGGGTCAGAGGAGATGCTTCATAGGTACCAGAATGTCCTCAACTTGTTTTAATTTAGGCACATTGCTGGAAAAGCTCTCAATAGCCTCGTTACTATTTTCAATTTATGTCTGTGTCAATTCCCTAACCTTCTATGGCTCTAACTATCAAATTCTTTGTTCTGTACAGCTGTCTGAAAACACCTTTTTTAGTTGTTTCCCCCTTTATAAGCATATCCATAAGGGGTTTTTCCCCTGGGTTTTGGTGTGATTCCACTTTATGTTATCCCCATAATGACTTAGAATAGGATGAACAGATGACACAAAGATTGGTGACATGGTGAACAATGAAGAAGATTATCTCTGATTGCAACAGGATCTTGATCAATTGGGCCAGTGGGTTGATGAATGGTAGTTGAAGTTTAATTTAAATAAATATGAGGTGATGTATTTTGGTAGATCGAATCAGGGCGGAACCTACTGAGTTAATGGTATGGCATTGGGAAGAGTTATAGAACGGAGTGCAGATTCATAACTCCTTGTAAGCGGAGTTACAGGTGGACAGGATGGTGAAGAAGACATTCAACATGCTTGGTTTTATTGGTCAGAACATTGAACACAAGAGTTGGGACATCTTGTTGAAGTTGTGCTCGACATTGGTAAGGCCACATTTGGAATACTGTGTACAATTCTGATCACCCTATTAGAAAGTGATTAAACTAGAAAGAGTGCAGAAAAGATTTACTAGGATGCCACCAGGACTTGATAGTTTGAATTATAAGGAGAGGCTGGATAGACTGGGACCTTTTTTTCCCTGGAACATAGGAGGCTTAGGAGTCATCTTAGAGAGCTCTATAAAATAATGAGCTTAGATAAGATAGTCAATATCTTTTCCCAAAGATAGCGGACTCTAAAACTAGAGGGCATAGGTTTAAGGGAGGGGAGAGATACAAAAGTTTCCAGAGAGGCAATTTTTTCACTGAGGATGGTGTTTGGAATGAGCTGCCAGACGCAGCAGTAGTCAGCGAACTGAAAAACCAGTGCCAGATGTATGACTTTTCTACTGGTGTTGACTTCGCATGATGAACTAGGCATAGAGTCATTAATCGGTCTTGTTGGCAATAGCACGGAATTTCCATTAGGAGGAGTCTAGATGGGACCAGGTGTCCAATCTGGACTAGATCTCCTTGCCTGTGAGGCTGTTAGTCAGATGTTTTAAAAAAATAGACTGAGTTTATAGTCTAGCAAGGCAATTAATATTGATTCCACAACCAGAGTCCCATGACTCCCAACTCTACCCTGTCTTTGACAAAGGAATTTCTCCCTTGTCTGGGCCTTGAGATTGTTCAATGTCTCAAACCGTTAAGAATTGAAAGCAAGGTTGTGGGGCTCTTTATTTTAACAGACAAGAACTGGTTATGAAATGCTGATGGTCTTTGTATAGCTGTCTTTAGTCTGTGCAGTCCATAGGGGGCCCTTAGTGGCTGTTCAACGATAACGACGTGGAGTCACAGACAGACCTAGATTCAACTAATTTAGTCTTGTCCATTGTGAAATTTTTGAGACGACAATATTCTCTACATATTTTAAGAAAAGTATATAGGACAAGATTTTAGCTCCTCACATCTATCATTATTTCTCTTTTTGTCTTCGTTGTATTCCCCTGAAAAGCTGAACCAACCGTGTGCCATGGGCTTGGATTTAGCTACACTCTCCACAGAAAACCATCATTTTAGCAGTATTCAGAATTGCTTACTGATTGGATATTGGGATTCACAGATTCCTACAGTATGGACCTATTCTTCTTGACTGCAGGTCATTCAATTCCTCTCGGTCTGAATACACTTAAGCATATATCTATAAATGTACTATCCATGAAACTCTCAACCTAACAAAGATGATTGATGAACAGTAGATGTTGTCTACATGGACTTCAGTGAGGCCTTTGACAAGGTCCCTCATGGCAAACTGAGATGAAGTCGCACGGTATTGGATGTGAGCTGGGAAGTTGGATACAGAACTGGCTAGGTCAAAGAAGACAGAGGGTAGCAGTGGAAGGATGCATTTCTGAATGGAGAGCTGTGACAAGTGGCATTCCTCAGATCATTGCTGGGACCTTTTGCTGTTTGTAATATATAAAATGATTCGTAGGAAAATGTAACTGGATTGAATAGTAAGTTTGCGGATGACACAAAGGTTGTGGATTTTCAGATTGTGGTGACTATCATCAGAGGATATGGATCCATACAGTTATAGCTTGGCTGGAGAATTGGGCAGAGAGATGGCAGATGGAGTTTAATCTGGACAAATGTGAGGTAATACTTATATGAAATATACAGTAAATGGCAGAACCCTTCAGACTATTGATAGGCAAAGGGATCTGAGTGTGCGGGTACACAGGTCACTGAAAGTGACAATGCAGGTGGAGAAAGTAGTCAAGAAGGCGTATGGCATGCTTGCTTGCTTTCGTCGGCCAGTGTGTTGAGTTTAAAAATTGGCAAGCAATGTTGCAGCTTTATAGAACCTTAGGCCATACTTGGAATGTTCAATTGTGATAGCCACACTACTAAAAGGGTGTGGAGACTTTGGAGAGGGTACAGAAAAGATTTACCAAGATATTGCCTGGTATGGAGGGCATCAGCTAAGATGAGATGTTGGAGAAACATGATCTGTTCTCACTGGAACGAAGGAGGTTGAGGGGGGTGACCTAATAGAAGTCTACAAAATTATGAGAAGCATGGACAAAGTAAATGGTCAGAAACTTTTTCCCAGGATGGAGCAGTCAATTATTAGGGGCCACAGGTTTAAGGCGCACAGAGCAAGGTTTAAAGGAGATGTATGAGGCAGGTTTTTTTTTACAAACAATGATGGTGCCTGGAACTCATTGCTGGGGGAGGTAAGTGGAAGCAGATACAATAATGACTTTTAAGGGACATCTTGACAAATATATAAATAGGATAGGAATAGAGAGATATGGCCTCAGGAAGGGTAGGGGGTTTAGTCAAGTCAGGCAGCATGGACGGTGTAGGCTTGGAGGGCCGAAGGGCCTATTCCTGTGCTGTACTATTCTTTGTTCTCAGATGCGCTAGAATGCACCAGTTGCTGCTCAAGTTCCAAAACATGGAGCTCAAGCTGCTGCAGATGACAGTATTTCCTATACAAATGATTATATAAGGCATGAAAAGTGACCTAGGGTTCCCATATAAAACAGGATGTGCCCTTTAGTGTTTAGGGCAACCCTGCCATTCCTCTATCTAACTGTTAACAAATCTTGTTACCGCTAATAAACCTTCACCAATACTCATTACTTCATGAATATAGATAAACCTTATTAATACTTGATCCATCTTATTAGTCGTATTACACCTTAATTAAAAATCACAGTTTTAAAATCTAATTCGAAAGGCTAACGAAGTATTGTTTTTTTTATCTCTTTTGGGTTGGAACGCAAAAAAGAATGAAGCTTTAATTTTGATTTCAATAGTCTTTTGACACCATTAAAGAGCATTCATTTTGAGTACAGTCTATGTGGAAGAAGGGAGGGGCAGTTTGGAAGCTTGGAGGGGTAGCAGATTCACCATAGTGTTGCCTGGACTTGAAGTGTCATGTTACATAGAACATAGAACATTACAGTGCAGTACAGGCCCTTCGGCCCTCAATGTTGCGCCGGCCAGTGGACCCTCTAACCTAAACTATTCCAAAAGCATTCATATGCCTATCCACCGAACATTTGAATGCCCCCAAAGTAGGCGAGTCCACAACTGCTGCAGGCAGGGCATTCCACGCCCTCTCCACCCTCTGTGTAAAGAACCTGCCTCTGACATCCGTACTATAACTACCACCTCTTAATTTAAAGTTATGTCCCCTCGTGTTGGTCATCACCATCCAAGGAAAAAGGCTCTCACTATCCACCCTATCCAATCCCTTGATCATCTTATACGCCTCAATTAGGTCACAGCGTAACCTTCTTCTCTCTAATGAAAATAACCTCTGGTTCCTCAGCCTTTCCTCATAAGGCCTTCCCACCATACCAGGCAACATCCTGGTAAACCTCCTCTGCACCCTTTCCAATGCTTCCACATCTTTCTTATAATGCGGTGACCAGAACTGTATGCAATACTCCCAAGTGCGGCCGCACCAGAGTTTTGTACAGTTGTAACATAACCTCACGGCTCCTAAATTCAATCCCTCTACCAATAAAAGATAACACACCGTACGCCTTCTTAACAACTTTATCAACCTGGGTGCCAACTTTCAAAGAGCTATGTACTTGTACCCCAAGATCCCTCTGCTCGACAACACTATTAAGGGTCCTTCCAGTAGCCCTATATTTCATATGCCTGTTATTCCTACCAAAGTGAATCACCTCACACTTATCCGTGTTGAATTCCATTTGCCACCTCATGGCCCAGCTCTGCAACCTATCTATGTCCCTCTGCAAACTGTAACATCCATCCTCGCTGTCTACAACTACCCCCACTTTGGTATCGTCAGCAAATTTACTAATCCAACCCTCTACACCCTCATCTAGGTCATTTATAAAAATGACAAACAGCAGTGGCCTAAAACAGATCCTTGAGGTACACCACTTGTAACTGCACTCCAGGTTGAATATTTCCCATCAACCACCACCTCTGTCTTCTATCAGCTAGCCAATTCCTAATCCAAACTGCTAAATCACCTTCAATCCCATGCATCTGCACTTTCTGCAGTAGCCTACCATGGGGAACCTTATCAAACACTTTGCTAAAATCCATATACACTATATCAACTGCCTTATCCTTATCTACCTCTTTGGTCACCTCCTCAAAAAACTCAATAAGGTTTGTGAGGCATGACCTACCCTTCACAAAACCGTGCTGACTATCCCTAATCAATTTATTTCTCTCTAGATGCTTATAAATCTTATCCCTTATAATTCTTTCCAAGACCTTGCCCACAACAGAAGTCAGGCTCACCGGTCTATAATTTCCAGGATGGTCCCTACTCCCCTCTTTGAACAAAGGGACAACATTTGCCATCCTCCAGTCTTCTGGCACTATACCTGTAGCTAACGACGACATGAAGATCAAAGCCAAAGGCTCTGCAATCTCCTCTCTAGCCTCCCAGAGAATCCTGGGGTAAATCTCATCTGGCCCAGGGGACTTATCAATTTTCATACCCTCAAGATTCGCTAACACCTCCTCCTTATGAACCTCAATCCTGCCCAGTCTACAACCTAGTATCGCAGTATTCTCCCCGACAACATTGTCTTTCTCCTGCGTGAATACTGACGTAAAATACTCATTCAGTGTCTCTCCTATCTCCTCAGGCTCCACGCACAACTTCCCACTGCTATCTCTGACTGGCCCTAATCTTGCCCTAACCAATCTTTTATTATTTATATACCTGTAAAAAGCTTTAGGATTCTCCTTAATCCCATCCGCCAAAGTCTTCTCGTGTCCTCTTCTAGCTCTTCTCAACTCCCTCTTTACCTCCTTCCTGGCTGATTTATAGCTCTCTATTGCCCTAACTGAGCCTTCACGTCTCATCATTATATAAGCCTCCTTCTTCCTCTTCACCAGAGATTCAACTTCCCTAGTACACCATGGTTCCCTCACTCGACCACTTCCTCCCTGCCTGGCAGGTACATATTCGTTAAGGACATGCAGAAGCTGTTCCTTAAATATGCTCCACATTTCAGATGTCCCCAGCCCCTGCAATATCCTGCTCCACCCTATGCATCCTAACTCTCTCCTAATAGCCTCATAATTACCTTTCCCCCAGCTATAACTACTGTTATTCGGTATGTGCCCATCCCTTTCCATCACTAAGGTAAACGTAACCAAATTGTGGTCACTATCACCAAAGTGCTCACCCACCTCCAAGTCTAACAGCTGGTCTGGTCCATTACCCAGTACCAAATCCAATATAGCCTCACCTCTTGTTGGCCTATCTACATACTGAGTCATGAAACCTTCCTGCACACATTGAACAAAAACTGAACCCTCTAACGTTCTTGAACTGTAGCTTTTCCAATCGATATTAGAAAAGTTAAAGTCCCCCATTACAACTACCCTGTTACTTTCACACCTATCCAGGATCATCTTTGCAATCCCTTCCTCTACTTCTCTGGAACTTTTTGGAGGCCTATAAAAAACTCCCAACAGTGTGACCTCTCCTTTCTTGTTTCTAAACTCAGCCCACACTACCTCAGCAGACAAGTCCACATCAAACGTCTTTTCTGCCACCGTAATGCTGTCCTTAACTAACAATGCCACTCCTCCCCCTCTTCTACCACCACCTCTGCTCTGACTGAAACATCTGAACCCGGAACCTGCAACAACCATTCCTGCCCCTGCTCTATCCACGTCTCTGAAATGGCCACAACATCGAAGTCCCAAGCACCAATCCAGGCTGCAAGTTCATCCACCTTATTGTGTATGCTCCTCGCATTAAAGTATACACACTTCAAACCACCCTCCCGTTTGCCACTATACTGCTGCGACCTAGAAACCTTATCCGTGACCTCCCTATTCACATCCTCCTGTATACTGGCACAACAATTCAGGTTCCCATCCCCCCCCGAATAGCACTGGTAAATTTACCCCCCAAGATATTGGTACCTCTCCGGTTCAGGTGCAGACCATCCCTCTTGTAGAGGTCCCACCTTCCCCAGAATGAGCCCCAATTGTCCAAATACCTGAACCCTTTCCTCCTGCACCATCCCTTTAGCCACGAGTTCAAATGTTCTCTCTCCCTATTCTTTTCTGTGCCATCCCGCGGCACAGGTAACAAACCAGAGATAACCACTCCATTAGTTTTAGCCCTAAGTTTCCACCCTAACTCTCTGAATTTCTGCTTTATATCCCCATCCCTCTTCCTACCTACGTCATGGGTACCTGAGTGCACCACAACTTGGGGCTGGTTCCCCTCCCCCTTAAGGATCCCAAACACTCGGTCAGAAATATCACTGACCCCAGCGCCCGGGAGGCAACATACCAACCGCGAGTCCCGCTCCTTCCCACAGACCCTCCTATCTATACCGTTAACTGGGGAGTCCCCAATCACTAATCCAGATCTTTTCTTCCCCCTTCCCACCTGAGCATCAAGGATAGGCTCAACTCCCGAGACCTGTACTCCATGGCTTACCCCGGTTGTATCTACATCCCAACAGCATCCAAAGCAGAGTACTTATTGCGTAGAGGAACAGCCTCAGGGGAACTCTGCACTGACTGCTTCTTACCCCTTCTAACAGTCACCCATATATCACATTTAGGAGTAACTATCTCCCTGTAGCTTTTATCAACAGCCATCTCTGCTTCCCTAATAATTCTTTGTTCCTCCAGTTCCAGCTCCAGGTCCCTAACACGGTCCTCAAGGAGGTGGAACTGGATGCACCTCTGGCAGGTGTAATCAGCTGGGACACTAACAGTGTCCCTCACCTCAAACATCCCACAGGAGGTACATCGCACTGCCTGCACTGCCATCACTATTACTTCCTTTACCCAGAAACAAATATAAACTTAAACTTACCTGCTCACACTCCTAGTCTCCTTTTTTTATTAGGTTAGAGGAGCGGGGAGGGTTGGGATACTCTACACGTGTAGAGTATTGGGATTCTTCACCTTCCCAATTTATGGAGGTCCAGGTGAAAGAAAAAAAAACTCCTGCACAGGCCTCCCTGTGACTACTTCCTGTTTCTGGTTTTAAGAGTTAAAAAAAAAACCTGACACGATTTTGGGAAAAAAAAAGACACCGAAATTTACTCACCAGCTCTCCTCACACCAGCTGCTCCCAAGGAACAATAAGGCCGATTCTTCGAGGTAAGTAACTTTTATAGTGAAAAAAAAAACTCCTACACAGGCCTTCCTGTGACTACTTCCTGTTTCCGGTTTTAAGAGTTAAGAAAAAACCAGACACGATTTTGGGAAAAAAAAGACACAGAAATTTACTCACCAGCTCTCCTCACACCAGCCGCTCCCAAGAAACAATAAGCAAGATAGATAGATGACATTAATAAAATCAAAATTGCAGATACTGGAAATCTGAAATATAGCAAAAAAATTCAGCAGGTCTGGCAGCATACGTAGACATGATGTGGAAGTGCTGGCGGTGGACTGGGCTGCGCACAGTAAGAAGTCTCACAACACCAAGTTAAAGTCCAAGAAGTTTATTTGGTAGCATGAGCTTTCGGAGCACTGTCCCTTCATCAGGTGAGTGGAGAGTTGGGTTTACAAACAGGGCATTCATAGACACAAACTCATTTGTAAGATAACGATTGGAATGTGAATCTTATCAGGCAACCAAATCTTTATAGGTACAGACAATGCGAGTGGAGAGGGTTAAGCACAGGTTAAACAGGTGTGAATTGTCTCAAGCCAGGGCAGTTAGTAAGATTTTGCATGCCCAGGCAAATTGTGGGAATTATAAGTAGTGTGACTTGAATCTAAGATCCTGGATAAAGCTGTCCTTATGTGCAACTTGGCTATTAGTTTCTGCTTGGCAGTTTTGTGTTGCCGTATGTCTTGAAGACTGCCTTGCAGAACCCTGAAGATCAGAGGTTGAATGCCCTTGACTGCTGAAGTTTTCCCAAATAGGAAGGGAACGCTGTGGTTGTCAAGCGATGTCCATTGATCCGTTGTTGTAGCATCTGCATGGTCTTGCCAATGTACCAAGCCTTGAGACATCCTTTTCTGCAGCGTAACAGGTAGACAACGTGGCTGAGTTGCATGAGTATGTCGATGAAATGATGGCATCTGTGTTGATGATTCAGCACGTCTTTCAGAGGTTGCTGTGGCAGCATTGTGCGGTGTTGTGGTTGCTGTTCTTCTGAAGGGTGGACAGTTTGCTGCGGACAGTGGTCTGCTTGAGGTTGCATGGTTGTTTGAAGGCAAGTTGTGGAGGTGTGGGGATGGCCCTTGTGAGATGCTCGTTTTCATTGATGACATGTTGAAGGCTCCAGAGAAGATGTTTTAGCTTCTCTGCTTTGGGGAAGTACTGGATGACGAAGGATAGTCTGGCTATGTCCCATGTTTGTCTTCTGAGGAAGTCAGTGTGGTCTTTCACTGTGTCATATCAAAACTGTCGATAGATGAGTCCAGCACCATATCCTGTTCTTACCAAGATATCTTTCAGCGTCTGTCGACGTCTGTTACATTTCTCCTCATCTGAACAGATCCTGCGTATTACTGCAGACTTGATCATAGGGGTCTGCTCGCCTGATGAGCTTCTAATACCAAATAAATCGGTTGAGCTTTAACATGGTGTTGTGAGACTTTTTATTAATTCAGTATAGCACATATCTTATTATTTTATGAATCCAATATAGTTGCCTGTCTTCTCACTTTTATATTATATTGGTGAGAGCTTTATGCCTCTGATTCCCAATATACAGATGTCATTGAAAGTAAGCTTGCCAGAAGATGACCTTGCTTTTTCTCAGCAGTGTGCTTTATTGAGAATTATAAGCTATATTGTCACATGGTGGGGACTGCAGGGGACCAATTGGTCAATAGTTGGTAGTTCTAAAGGTCCACTAAACACAATGCAAAGACAATACAGTGGTTCCAGGCTTGAATTATTAAAAGCATTCCTGAAATTGTCAGTTTTAACTTTATGTACCAGCACATTTATGTATCGCCTTTAATATAGTAAATGTCCCAAGTTTATGGTGTTCTCGGAGAAAAATAACACTGAGCCAAATAGGAAGATGCTGTATTATGCTAAGCTTGATTAATAAGCTTCTTAAGGGAAAAATGGATGTTTAGGGAGGAAATTCCAGAACTTCTGTGAATTGTTTCTTGATTATTCTTTCCCCCTATTTCTGTCCTTTCTAGTGTGTCTCTTGTATAAGTATCTTCCTTACATGAAAATATGCGCATAGCTACTTATATTATTCCTCTTTTTTACTATTTCTCTTTCTCTTTTGAGTGTGTCTGCATCTGACATGGGATCACAGTATGTTCTTGAATAAGTGTATCCCTTGTCTGTGTGTGTATTTTCCTGTGTTTCTCTGCATGAGAAGTTTTGTCTCTTTTTGCATTTCTTCTCCCTCTTGCTGTGTCTCTGCATGGATGTATGTCTCTGCCCATATTGCTGTTTTTTTTGCGTACGTGCTTGTTCATTCCCTTTCTGTCTCCTTTACATCACTATTATTATCTGAGTGCCTCTCTGTTTTATGCTATTTTTGTAATGTCTCGCTTGAATATTTGTGCGTGGGACTCTTTATTTTTTCGTTTCTCCACCTATCTCCCATTTCATGCTGTGCTTGTCCCAGTATCTCAAATAGGCATGCTGTCGGCCTTTATCTTCCTGTTGCTTATATATATCCGATATCTCTGTCCTGCTTACTTTGTTCCTCTCTTCCACTTGTTTTTCTGTCACTTTTTTTCCCTCCGTAGGCTTTGAATGTCAGTATCCTTTCAGGCCTTGTAGCATACCACTGCTTACATTAAGTAACGTTATCTAGAAAAAATCATCAGTTTTGTTTGGATAGCAACATTAAATTTTGGAAGATAGGATGGTGGTGATACTTGGAAGTGTCATTGTTCTTGCAAATAAAATGTGCGCTTTGAAGATTACTTATTTAAGAATCTCCGGTATGAGAATCACTAGCAATATTTATTTAGGATCTGAATAATGCACAAAGACATCTTGAGGTGCTCATTAGTGTGATGAAAAAATCAATATATTAAGACTCTTAAGGGATGATAAAAGCTTAGGTAAACACAGAGCATGGGACCACAGTGGCTGAAGATACTACTTCAAATGATGAGGAGAAGATGCACAAGAAGCCAAATTTAGGAGAGCTGGTTACACTCCTGAAAGTCAGCAAGTGAAGGATAGAACTAGAACTGACCTTGACACATTTCTAATGATAGAATTTATAAGTATGCAATTCCTAACCCCCCGCCAATGCATTGTTTCTATTTGGAAGGACACAAGTGAATATCTACCACTTACGTACAATTAAACATAGAACATAAAACATTACAGCACAGTACAGGCCCTTTGGCCCAAGTTGTACTGAGCTATGTCCAATCCCAAGATCAAGTTATCCCACTCCCTATAATTCTGGTGTGCTTCATGTACCTATCCAAAAACTACTTGAAAGTTCCTAAAATGTCCGACTCCTATCACAGCAGGTAGTCTGTTCCACGCCCCAACCACTTTCTGAGTGAAGAATCTACCTTGGATATCCCTCCTATATCTCCCACCATGAACCTTACAGTTCTGCCCCCTAGTAACAGCTACATTCATCCGAGGAAATAGTCTCTGCGTGTCCATTCTATCAATCCCTCTTATCATTTTATAAACCTCTACACAATTGTTTAAATACAAATCATGTACAACGAACAGTAAGTAATAGACAACCAACTTGAAATCTGCTTTTCCCTTAGGTATCTGATTTTTGATTGTTTTATTTACATGTTTTATTTTGAAAGAATATTATTTTTGTTTTGATGTCATACAACAAGGGGCGGCACAGTAGCACAGTGGTTAGCACTGCTGCTTCACAGCTCCAGGGACCTGGGTTCGATTCCCGGCTCAGGTCACTATCTGTGTGGAGTTTGCACATTCTCCTCGTGTCTGCACAGGTTTCCTCCGGGTGCTCCGGTTCCCTCCCACAGTCTAAAGATTAGGTTGATTGGCCATGCTAAAATTGCCCCTTAGTGTCCTGGGATGCGTAGGTTAGGAGGATTAGTGGGTAAATATGTAGGGATATTGGGGTAGGGCCTGGGTGGGATTGTGGTCGATGCAGACTCGATGGGCCGAAGGGCCTCTTTCTGCACTATAGGATTCTGTGAACTTAAACTTATGGCTTTATATTGTTAGATAAAGTTTGAATTATCTGGTTGGGTAAATGACAATTTTCTGCTGTTTAACTACCCATTCCCCCCAACTTCACTTGAATCGCCACAAAATTAGAATTGAGATTACTGTACTTTTTTTTTGTTAATTCCATGTTTTTGCTCAAAATAGTTTAGATGGGATAATTTAAATAAAACGATGCATGAGCGACTTATGCATTTAGTTAACTGAGTTACAGAATCATGGAATCAAACAATGTAGAAGACACCTACCAAGTCCATTCTGCCACATTAGAAATACCTGACCTCCCACGTAATCCCATCTGTCAGCTCTTGGCTCAAAGTCCTGAATGTTATGATTTACCAAATGCTCATCTGGATACTTGAATAAGGGTGTGAGTCAACCTGTTCTAGACATTACCTCCCTCTGTTTTTTTTTGAAAAAAAGTTTTCCTCACATCTCTTCCTACCCTCACCTTGAACTTATGTCCCCTGATGACTGATCCTTCAATTAAAGGATCCTTCAGTTTGTTCATAATCTACTCTGTCCTTTGTATACTCGATCAGGTCACCCCTCAATCTTTTGTGCTCCAATGAAAACAATCCAAGTCTATCCAACATCTCTTCATAAGTTAAATGTTGCCGTAGGTAGCCAGCAGACAGCATCCTGGTGGATCTCCTCTGCACCCTCTTCAGTGCAATTATGTCCTTCTGATAATGTGGAGACCAGAACTGCACAATTGCTTTTCAGATTTGGGCTTTAATTTGCTGTTTGAAGTTATCCTGCTTAAATATCCTGGCTGATTTTAATTTGCCTATCCTTGAGAGTACTTGCTGTTTGGATGCAGCGAATACAGGAACATCAGAACATAGAACAATACAGCACAAACAGGCCCTTCGGCCCACAAGTTGCGCCAATCACATCTACCAATCCACAGACCTATCTATAACCCCCTATCCTATTCATTTCCATATACTCATCCAGAAGTCTCTTAAAAAACCCCAGTGAGTTTGCCTCAACAACCTCCGACAGCAGTCGGTTCCATTCACTCACCATCCTCTGAGTGAAAAACCTACCCCTGACATCTCCTTTGTATTTGCTTCTCTGCACCTTAAATCTGTGTCCTCTCGTAGTGACCATTTCAGCTCGGGGAAATAGTCTCTGAGAGTCCACCCTATCTATTCCTCTCAACATTTTATAAACCTCTATCAGGTCGCCTCTCAACCTACGTCTCTCCAGTGAGAAGAGTCCCAGCTCCCTTAACCTATCTTCATAAGGCCTGCCTCCCAATCCAGGCAGCATCCTTGTAAATCTCCTCTGAACTCTCTCAATAGCCTCTACATCCTTCCTTTAATGAGGCGACCAGAACTGCGCACAATACTCCAACTGGGGTCTGACAAGAGTCTTATAGAGCTGCATTATTACCTCCTGACTCCTGAACTCTATTTCTCGATTAATGAAGGCCAGTACACTGTACGCCTTCTTGACCACTTCCTCCACCTGCGAGGCCGATTTAAGAGTCCTATGGACCTGGATCCCGAGATCCTTCTGCTCTACAACACAGCTAAGACTCCTACCCCTTATATTGTACTCCTTCATCCCATTATTCCTGCCAAAATGGACCACTACACATTTATCTGCGTTGAAGTCCATCTGCCACTTCTCCGCCCAGTCTTGCATCCTGTCTATGTCCTGCTGCAACTTTTGGCATCCCTCCAGACCATCCACAACACCACCGATCTTTGTATCGTCGGCGAACTTGCTAACCCATCCCTCCACTTCCTCATCCAGGTCATTTATGAAAATGACAAACAGCAGGGGTCCCAGAACAGATCCCTGGGGCACTCCGCTGGTTACCGACCTCCATGCAGAACAAGACCCATCCACAACCACTCTCTGCCTTCTGCTGGCAAGCCAGTTCTGGATCCACGAGGCCAAAGCCCCTTGGATCCCATGCCCTCTCACCTTCTCCAGAAGCCTTGCATGTGGGACCTTATCAAACGCCTTACTAAAGTCCATGTACACTACGTCCACGCCCTTCCTTCGTCAATGTGTTCAGTCACATTTTCGAAGAACTCAACTAGGCTCATAAGGCATGACCTGCCCTTGACAAAACCATGCTGACTATTTCTAATCAGTCCAAACTTCTCCAAATGTTCATATATCTTATCCCTCAGAAGCCTCTCCATCAGCTTACCAACCACTGAAGTCAAACTCACCGATCGGTAATTTCCTGGACTATCCCTGTTCCCTTTCTTAAAGATAGGAACCACATCCGCAATCCTCCAATCCTCCGGAACCTCTCCCGTTTCCATGGACGACGCAAAGATCATCGCCAGGGGCTCTGCAACCACTTTCCTCACCTCCCACAATAACCTGGGGTACATCCCATCCGGTCCCGGCGACTTGTCTATCTTGATAGAATTTAACAGGTCTAACACATCCTCTTTCCTAACATCCACATACTCAATCTTTTCCGTATGCCTCAAACCTGCAGTGCAGTCTCCCAGTTCACTTTCTACTGTGAATACCAAGGCAAAGTACTCGTTAAGCACCTCTGCCATTTCTTCCGGATTCACACAGACTTTTCCCTCTTCACCTTTTATAGGCCCTATCCCTCCTCTTCTCATCCTTTTACTTTTCACATATTTGTAGAAGGCCTTGGGATTCTCCTTAATTTTACCTGCCAAGGCCTTCTCATGACCCCTTCTGGCTTTCCTAATTTCCTTTTTAAGTTCCCTTCTACACACCTTATACTCCTATAGATCCCTAACATTCCCTAGCTCTCTGAGCCTTTTATATACCTTTTTTTTTTCTTCCTAACTAGGTTCAAACATCAAATTGAACATAACATTATATCGAATATCAAATTGACAATTGGTCGAGCATAAGAGAGCCTATCCATTTTCCTTTTAATCCAGTTAAACGAATGGGCAGAAAATTGTATGGGGTCAGTTAGGGACCGCCTTTTGGACTTTATGGCTCATTTTATGGATACTTTGTTTCCCGATGTGTATAATTTTATATAATTTACATTTTTATTGATCCCTTTGTCTATGTCTTTGTTAAATTTGCAATTGTATCAGTGTTGTAGAGTAATACTCTTTGACGTCTTCTCCAAAGATCAGTGTGCTTTATGTTTTGCATGTTGTTTTTCCTCTGGGTTCTATACTGATTTTCGAGTGTAGATCATGCTGCAAAAATCATTCAAACTTTTTCTTGGTGTCTTTGTGGCTTCCTCTTAAACTGTCTTTATTATATTGCCAAGGGTCTGATATTTCAAAATGACTGTGTCCTGTTGTATGAGAGTGATTGTGGAAATTATCTAGTTGATTAGTCTAACTAGAGATTGATCAAGGAGGTCTAGTTATTGCTAAGTTACCAAATTTATTTGCCCTTTTTTTAATAAATGCATTAATGTTTTTGGTCTTGATTCGTTGTCATAAATTGCTGCAACCACTACTAGTTCTCAAACTATTACCTGTTCTCAGTTATGCAGAGGAAAAAGTCTTCGTCTGAATCCAACTTTGTCAGGAACTTAGACCTAAAATGTCCCTCTTCTCCAAATTAATTGATTTAGAGTACGCTTCGATGTACACAGATGTAAATTAGAGTAAACAATATATTTTTTAAAAATGAACATTGAAGTCTGAAATCATTTAACATAATTTCTGCACATTAGGTTCAAGAACATGCAGTGAGAGAAGCATTTAGGGGAGGTGATGGCGTAGTGGTATATCACTAAACTATTAATCCAGAAACTCAGCTAATGGCTCTTGGGACCTGGATTTGAATCCCACCACAGCAGATGGTGGATTTTAAATTCAATTTTAAAAATTCTGGAATTAAGAATCTACTGATGACCATTGAACCATTGTCAATTGTTGGGAAAAGCCATCTGGTTCGCTAATGTCCATTAGGGAAGGAAATCTGCCATTCTTATCTGGTCTGGCTGACATGTGATTCCAGAGCCACAGCAATGTGGTTGCCTCTCGACTGCTTTTGGGCATCTAGGGATGGGCAAGAAATGCTGGCCAGCCAGCGACATCCATGAATGAATAAAAAAAAGTTAGATACTACAAAAATTCAGTTGAAGACACTTAAAAGAGAGCAGACTTCAACAGAAAAAGGGCAGTTTCCAGTCCAAAAATATTTGTCATTTGGAGACAGATTTTGAGCTGGCAAATTTTCAGCAATTCTGTATCATGGGAAGTCAGGCCATTATTATCATCACTCCAGTGGATGGAACGATAGATATCCCAAAAGTTTGATCAGATTTGGGCATATTGCACTTGGCTTTAAGATTTTTTGATCTTTTAAGTCATATTTTCTTTTTTTATCAATGATGCAAATGTATGAAATTCCCAGGCAGCACCATTTGCACATGAAATGAGAAAGTACTCAGTATTGCAATTACAAGAGGTGTGCATAATGTTCCCTTCATTTTCTAAAGTCTTGTCAAGTATATATATATATATATACCTCTTATTTTTGTGCCTCTGGAATGAAATACATTGATATTGCTTGTGAAAAGTTTGTTTCATTAACTGTTTGGGAGAATCCTTCAAATCAGCAAAATATCTTTATTTGCATAGCTGCATTTTGTCATTTGCTCATAATAAAAACGACTGAGTTGCCTTTCTCTATTCATAACTGTAGAATATTGGGATCATTTTGCCTTGTAGGTGCTATGGTAGATAAAGATCATACAGCATTCGCAGAGTAAGTGATCAGGATCTTTCAATGTTAAGTAAAATTGAGAAGCAGTTGTTAGGCAAACAAAAGTTGGATTCTAAAGCCAATAAATTGTACAGGATTTAAAGAAGTTCACAACATGCAATTTTAATGGTAGTGCGGCAGAGAAAGCAAAGTAGTGTTCTCGTAATATTCCTCAGGTTTTTTTTTATATTCATTCATGGGACATGGGTGTTGCTGGCTGGCCAGCATTTATTGCCCATCCCATGTTGCCCTTGAGAACGAGTACTGAGGATGAGGCCCAAAAAGCATCTCTTTGGATTTTGGCATTCAACAATGGTCTGAAAACTATTATCCAAGTTTCTCTAACTGTGTCTGCTTGTATTCCAAAAGGCAATGTTTTTTTTTAAAACAGTCGAGTTGCACTTGGTAAACATCAAAATTTGAGCATTTTTCTTAAGCAAAGAAAAGCTTTCTGATGTCTGTTTTAAGCTTATAGAACATAGAACATAGAACAATACAGCACAGAACAGGCCCTTCGGCCTTCGATGTTGTGCCGACCAAAATAAAAAGCATGCCCCTCCTAACTAAACCATTCCCTTCTCATCCATATACTTATCAACTAACCTCTTAAACGCCACCAAACTTGGCGCATCTAAACAGCTGCAGGCAGGGCATTCCACTCCCTAATCACTCTTTGAGTAAAGAACCTACCTCTGATATCCGTCCTATAACTCATACCCCTTAATTTAAAGCTGTGTCCCCTCGTGCTAGCTTTCTCCATCCAGGAAAAAGGCTATCACTGTCCACCCTATCTAAACCTCTAATCATCTTATATGCTTCAATAAGATCCCCTCTTAGCCGCCTCCTTTCTAACGAAAACAACCTCAAATCCGTCAACCTCTCTTCATAGGACCTGCCCTCCATACCAGGCAACATCCTAGTAAACCTCCTCTGTACCCTCTCCAATGCCTCCACATCTTTCTTATAATGTGGCGACCAGAACTGCCACAATACTCCAAGTGCGGCCGCACTAGAGTTTTGTACAGCTGCAACATGATGCTGCGGCTCCTAAATTCAATCCCCCTACCAATAAAAGCTAAGAATCCATAAGCCTTCTTAACAACTTTATCCACTTGACTGCCTACTTTCAGGGATCTACTGACACATACACCAAGATCCTTCTGTTCCTCAACACTATTAAGAGCCCTACCATTAGCCCTATACTCTACACATTTATTGTTCCTGCCAAAGTGCATTACCTCACACTTTCCACATTAAACTCCATTTGCCACCTCTCGGCCCAGCTCTGCAACTTGTCCAAGTCACTCTGTAAACTAAAACACCCCTCTTCACTATCTACCACACCACCACCTTTAGTATCATCTGCAAATTTACTGATCCATCCCTCAATACCCTCATCCAGATCATTTATAAAAATTACAAACAGCAGGGGCCCCAAAACAGTTTGAACCTATGGTTCCTTGTGTCTTTATTGCAGTTGTTTTATCACAAGATTATCATCTCTTAAAAGTACTCCTTTCAGGTCAGAAAAGCCTAACCGTCTGCAGTCTTTCCCCATGATCAAGATCTCTCAGACCAAGTGAGCTTTGCGGCTCTCTCTGCACTTTTGATTGGCTCCCTGATGCCTTGGTGACGAGAATACAGTTACTAAGGTGTGGTCTAATGAGAGTAGGATACAGTCTGATCATGACTTTGACTTGTTTTGGCTGTTTGTAATTCAACTTGTTAATTGACTTTATTGCTTGCTCTACTTTGGTTAATTATTAATGCTAAAACACATGTGATCTTCCTCTCCCCCGTGGATCTTTTTGTCTAAACAGGAATTTTTTATAGTTGTATTTATTTAAAGGGGTGCCAATCATGCTAACAGTTATACAAAGTGTTAGTTTGGAATTGGCATTTACTGCCTTTTGATATAAAATGGTAATATGCTTGTTAAGATGTTGTGAGAGATGTCTCCTCACTTATTTTAAAGAAAAGTGAGGTTTACGTTGTGTCCTGGCCAACATTCATCACTCGATCAATATCATTTAAGTGGGTTAACTGGTCACTTATTTATCTTTGTGGGATCTTAGTATGCACATGTTTGCTGCATTTGCCTACAAAACAACAAAATAATTCATTGGCTGGGTCAAAATCCTGGAATTCCCTCCCTAACAGCATTGTGGGCAACTCGTAGTGCATGGACTTGAGTGATTTAAGAAGGTGGCTCACCACTGCCTTTTCAAGGGCAACATGTGATAGGCAATAAATGCTGGCCAGCCAGTGACACCTATGTTCCACAAATAAATCTTATTAAAAAAAGCAGTAAGGAATAATGTGAGAACATTACTTTCCTTTTTCTTTTTCTGCCATTACTTTCATTAAAATTGCATATTGTGGACTTCTTTACATCCTGTACAATATCAGCTTTGGAATCCAACTTTTGTTTGCCTAACCAGTGCTTCATGATTAACCTAACATCGTTTCTAACTTTTTATTTACCTACGTTTTTCAAACTTTGTTTTGTCATATGCTAATGGCTGCAGCCTTTGATCTGGATTGAAGTCTTTGCCATTGCATGTTGGCATAGCCCTGACTTCTGGTCAAAGTTGTGAGTTTAAACACTTCTGCAGACTTGAGCACGTGAATTAGGCTGACCATGCACTATATTAACAGTGGCAGTGCTGCGTTGCCAGAATTGCCATTTGCTGAATGAAAAGTTAAATCAAAGTCCTGTTTGTTTGGTCAGCTGGACATAGAAAGAAGGGGCAGGTTGCGAACAGGATGATGTGATTCTGCAATGGAATATAGATAGATGGGTGACTGGGCGGAAACCTGGCAAACGGAGCTTATCATAGAATGATAGAAACCCCACAGAGCAAAAGGAGGCCATTTGGCCCTTTCAGCATGCACCAACAACCATCCCACCCAGGTTCTATCCCTGTAATCCTGCCTATTTATCCTGCTAATACCTCTAACCTACACATTCCAGAACATTGAGATAATTTATCATGGCTAATGCACCTAACCCACACATCTTCGGACTGTGGGAGGAAACTGAAGCACCTGGAAGAAACACACACAGACATGGAAAGAACTTGCAAACTCCCCACAGACAGTGATCCAAGTCGGGGGTCTCTGGAACTGTGAAACGGCAATGCTTGCCACTGTGCTGCATCAAATGTGTGCATAGTAAGATTCTACAAACAGAAATAAAATGAATGACTAGTTAGCCCATTTAGCTGATATTGACTGAGGGATGAATGTTGGCCAGGACACTAAGTAATCCCTGTTCTTCAAAATAAGTCATGTGACATCTCTGATGCCCACCTGAACAGACATGGTTTCATTTTATACCAAAAGACAGCAAATAATCCATCATTCTCTCACTGCACTAGATGGCATGTCCACTAACTCACCAATTTTTACAGATGCACCATAGAAAGCAGTCTTTCTGATTGTATCACAGCTTGGTATGGCTCCTGCTCTGTCCCAAAACTGCAAGAGGCTACAAAGGGTCTTGAATGAATCCCAGTTCATCACACAAACCAGCCTCCCATTCACTGACTCTGTCTATACTTGTATAATGTTAACATGCTTGGTATCCCTTTAAATACAAGTAATTACCAAAATTCCTGTTTAAGTACAAAGACTTATCAAGGGAGAGGAGATCTCTTGAGTGTTAGTGTGGGAAGTGTGAGGTTGTGCACTTTGGGAAGAGGAATCAGAAGACACAAATTTAGACAAATTGTCTAAATGGAGAGAGACTGTACGTGAGTGAAGTGAATGAGGGACTTGGGTGTTCTAATGCATAAACCACAAAAAGCTGGCAAGCATGTCCAACAAGCAGTTAAAAAGGCAAATGACATTTAGTGCAAAGGGCTTGGAGTTTTATTACAATGTATAGTGTCGGGGAAGGTGCACCTGGAATACTGTGTGCAGTTTTGGTTCCCTTAGCTTAAACAGGATATAGTAACACTGGAGGCAGTCCAAAGGAGATTCACCCAGGCTGATTGCTCAGATGAGTGGATTTACCTGTCGCGACACTAAATAATTTGGTTCTGTATTTGTCAGAGTTTACAAGGGCGTGAGGTGACCTTATTTCATTATTGGGGGAGTATCAAACAAGGGAACATAGTTGTAAGAGGCCATTTTAAACCGCATGGAAATTTCTTCTCACAGAGGATGGTGAATCTCTGGAATTCTCTGCCCTAAAGAATGGTGGAGGCTGGATCATTTGAAATGTTTAAAGTGAAGGTGGATAAATATTTGATAGATGAAGGCATAGAAAGCTGTGGAGCAATTTCTGTGGGAAGTATAGACAGAGTCAGTGAATGGGAGGCTGGTTTGTGTGATGAACTGGGATTCATTCAAGACCCTTTGTAGCCTCTTGCAGTTTTGGGACAGAGCAGGAGCCATACCAAGCTGTGATACAATCAGAAAGACTGCTTTCTATGGTGCATCTGTAAAAATTGGTGAGTTAGTGGACATGCCAACTTTCCTTAGCCCTCTGAGAAAGTAGAGGTGTGTTGGTGGGCTTACTTAATTACAGTGTTGGCATGGGTGGAGCAGGACAAGTTGGTGATCTAGACATTTAAAAATCTGAAGCTGTCAACCATTTCCACTTCATCCCGTTGATGTAGACAGGGAAATGCCTTCTACTAGGCTTCCAGAAGTTGATGACTATCTCCTTTATTTTGTTGACATTGAGGAGAAATTATTGTTGTCGCACTAGTTCACCAGATTCTCTATCTCGTCTCTGTACTCATCATTGTTTGAGATCCGATCACTACAGTGGTCAGCAGCAAACTTGTAAATTGAGTTGGAGAGAAATTTGACCAAATAGTAACGTGCATAAAGAGTACAATAGGGGCTGAGAACAGAGCCTTGTGGGGCTCCGGTATTGTGGATGGTCTTGGAGGAGGTGTTGTTGCCTATCCTTACTGATTTCAGTCTATGGGTTAGAAAGTTCAGGATCTAGTCATAGAGGGAGGAGCCGAGGCTGAGGCCAAGGAATTTGGAGATGAGTTTTGTGGGAATAATGGCGTTGAAGGTTGAGCTGTTGTCAATAAATAGGAGCCTGACATAGATGTCTTTGTTATCTAGGTGTTACACGATTAAGTGCAGGGCCAGGGAGATGGTGTCTGTGGTGGACCTGTTGTGGCGGTAGGCAAACTGTAGTGAATCCAGACAATCTGAGAAACTGGAATTGATTTGTGCCATGAGTAACTTTTCAAAGTACTTCATACTGATGAATGTGAGAACAACTGACTGATAGTCATTAAGGCAGACTGTCTGCTTTTCTTTGGTACCTGGATGATGGTCATGTTCTTGAAGCAGATGGAGATCTCTGATTGTTGTAAAGAGAGGTTGAAGATGTCTGCAAATACCCCCGGCAGCTGCTCCGCACAGGATCTGATTGCTCATCCAGGTATCCCATCCGAGCCAGTTGCTTTCCATGGGTTGACCGTCAAAGGTTGCTCTGACGTCTGCAATGCTGACCTCATAAGTTCATCCAAGGCTTCTGGGATGGAGGACATACTCTTACAAACTTCTTGCTCATAGAATGCATTGATCTCCTCAGGGAAGGGTACTTTGGTGCTGGTGATTTTACATGCCTTCATCTTGTAGCCTGTTATGTTGAGTTAAGGGTGGCATAGATCAGCCATGATCATATTGAATGGTGGGGCAGACTTGAACGGCCTGGTGGCCAAACCTTGCTTCTGTTTCATGAGTTTTTGACTCTATTGGAAGAACAAGGGGAGTTTTCCTTTAATCAATGGCAGAAACACATTATTTGGTATGTTTTCTCATTGCTGTTTCTGGGGCCATACTGTTCACAAATTAGCTGCTGGGCTTGTCTGTGATTCCATTTCACCAAAAAGCTGATTGTTTTAAAAATCAAACTGATTTCTTCAAGGAAGGAAACAAGTTGTCCTTGCATAAGTTGGTCTTTGGACGTATATTGATTCGGTAAATCCCCAAATTAGCTTCAAAAAGATGAACAGTAAATCCCAGTTTTATCAGCAAAGCTTGAGAATTAATATTTTTAAAACCACAATTCATTTGTGAAGTAGTTTGTGAAAGGTGCAATACATATATATTTCTATAAAATGTCCCATCCAATCATACGTTCACTTCCTTCCCATTAATGAGAGCCTTTTCTTATTTATAAAGACTGCACTAACAATATATAACTTGACTGCAAAACTACATCACAAGGAAAGTGCTGAATCAAATTAAGCTTATTCTATTTCCTTATGGACTGCAGTGGGTCTAAAAGGCAGCCCACCATCACCTTTTAAAGGGTAATTAGAGATGGGCAAAAAATGCTGACCTAACCAACAACACTCACATCTCCCAAGAATGAATTGAAAAATTACTGACCCTACCTTTCTCCCTTGACTCATACTCAGTAAATTACTGAACTTCCAGTATCCCTTTTTGAACCCCATGTTAATTGTAGTAAATTTTCAAAAGGAGATTATTTGGCTCACCCTGTTAGTTGGCTGGAAAATGTCGAGCATTTTGTTTTTTTTACATAGGATTGTATTGAATATAGCATAGCTGGAATTGAGAAAGTATGACCTCTGGAAAAAAATGGAGTGCGAACCTAGTGCTAATAGAAGACGAAACATCAGGCCATGTTCTGACTGGATGGGTGGACTACATCAAAACCTGAACAAGGGAGGAATGACTAATTAATGCAGGATTTGCAAGAATAGAGAACAGTGAAAAGCCCATTGTAGATTTTGGATTATTATGGATAGATATAAGACACAGAAGTAGGGTCTGTAGCCAGGCCAGACCATGTTGAGGTTTGTAGTCCATATGAGTATTCTCCCATTTTGTCTCATTTAAATGAAATCTATTTCCTTATCTATCTTCTTGTCCCTCAAATAGTTGCCTAGAGTATGAAGTAAAGGTTAAAATCCCAAAGGGGATACAGGAGCCAAGGATTCCATGCTGTACCTCTGGTATGGAAGGGCTGTCTTACGAGGAAAGGTTGAACGCACTGGGGTTGTTTTCCCTTGAAAGACGTCGGCTGAGAGGGGATCTATTAGAGGTATATAAGATTATGAGGGGTATAGATAGAGTAAATGGTGGTAAGCTTTTTCCACCATTAGATTCTGATAGAACGAGGGGGCACAGCCTTAGGGTGAAGGGGGCTATGTATAAGACTAATATTAGAGGGCATTTTTTCACACAAAGGGTAGTGGGGGTGTGGAATGCACTACCGAGTAAGGTGGTGGGAGCAGGCACGCTAGAGTTGTTTAAGGTTCTCCTGGACAGCCACATGAGTGGTCTGCAGATAGAGGGATATAGGAGGACTGTTTAAATACTTTAATTGTTTCCACAGGCTATTCGGTCCACCTTGTTGACCAACAAGGTGCATGCATTCAGCAGGTCGTGCGAGGGCTGCTCCTGGAGGTTACTTCAGGAGTGGCCTAGTGCTTCAAGTCGTTAGTGTATGCTTAAACTGGACCATCAGATGGGCAACATGACAGCTCAGAGACTATCGCTGTTGCTGTGCAGACACACGGATTTGGGCCTGTGTCTGCGGGAGTTTGCGTGTTCTCCCCATGCTTGCGTGGGTTTTCTCCGGGTGCTTCGGTTTCCTCCCACATCCCAAAAATGTGCTCTTAGGCTGATTGGGTAACAAATTGTCCCTATATTGGTCTCTATATGTCATTAAGACGTTAGGATGGCGGCGCGGGCTTGTTGGGCCGAAGGGCCTGTTTCCCGTGCTGTGTTGTTCTTTGTACTCTTTTGAATAAATTAAAAATCAGTAAATTAAATACAGTTGAGAGAGGTCACAGCCTCTGGTGGAGCTCAGTAACTAAAACATAAGATCAAAAGGAAGCTTACTAAATTAAATCAAAATGTCACTCCCATGGGTAATAATGTACCCTGATCCCTGTGGTGCTCACTGGTCACAGAAAGCCTAAAGGATGCTGGTGAACACTGTGTGCTCCCTCTCCAAGACTGCCTATTCGAGAACCTAGATGTGGTAGAGGGCAGACAGTTGATCTAATGATTCCTTGGCTGTCTGCTGTTTGGACCTGTTAATGACCAATTTTGGTAGGCCCAGGAGCAAGCTTACAAGGATGTCCTTTTTCCTCTTCTCCACTCCATATCAGGAAATATGTCTACAAATTATTGAAGGTAGCAGTTTGTGAGACATGGGTCCTGGACTTCATAAATAAAGGCAAAAGAATATTAAAGGAAGGAAGTTAGGGTGAATTATTCTGCTGTTTTGGTTCAGCTTCCAAGTGGAATATTGTGTGTGGTCCTGGGCACTACACTTTTGGAAGGAAGCAAAGACTTTAGAGAAGGTTGGATGTCAGAAGTTGCAGCATGACATCGACAGGATGCAAGACTGGGTGGAGAAGTGGCAGATGGACTTCAACGCGGATAAATGTGTTGTGGTCCATTTTGGCAGATCCAACGGGATGAATGAGTACACTATCAAAGGTAGGAGTCTTAGCTGTGTGGAAGAGCAGAGGGATCTTGGGGTCCGGGTTCATAAGACTCTCAAATCGGCCTCCCAGGTGGAGGATGTGGTTAAGAAAGCTTACGGTGTACTGGCCTTCATTCATCGAGGAATTGAGTTCAGGAGTCAGGAGGTAATGCTACAGCTTTATAGGACCCTTGTCAGACCACACTTGGAGTACTGTGCGCAGTTCTGGTCGCCTCACTATAGGAAGGACGTGGAAGCTATTGAAAGGGTGCAGAGGAGATTTAAAAGGATGTTGCCTGGATTGGGAGGCATGCCTTATGAAGACAGGTTGAGGGAGCTGGGACTGTTCTCCCTGGAGAGACGAAGGTTGGGAGGCGACCTGATAGAGGTTCACAAGATGTTGAGAGGAATAGATAGGGTGGACTCTCAGAGACTATTTCCCAGGGCTGAAATGGTCACGACGAGAGGGCACAGAGTTAAGGTGCAGGGAAGCAAGTACAGAGGGGATGCTAGGGGAAAGTTTTTCACTCAGAGGGTGGTGAGTGAATGGAATCGGCTGCCGTCGGGGGTGGTCGAGGCGAACTCGCTGGGGTCTTTTAAAAGACTTCTGGATGAGTATATGGGATCCAATGGGATTGGGGGTTATAGATAGGTCTATGGCTGGGTAGGTTTTGATGTGTTCGACACAACTTGTAGGCCGAAGGGCCTGTTTGTGCTGTAGTGTTCTATGTTCTAAGGTGCAGAAAAGATTTGTGGGAACAGTTCCAGGGATAGGAAACTACAGCTATATAAATTGACTGTTATCAAAAAACAAAAACAGCTCGGGAAACAGGCCCTTCGTCCTGACGAGCCCGCACCACCACCTCGATGATCCCACTTCTACCCAATATCCCTGTCTATGTTTATAGATCTATGCATTGGAACCAAATTTGTGAGACAATTTAGGGAGAATTTGTTTTGCCAGTCAGCCTAAGAGCACATCTTTGGGGTGTGGGAGAAAACCGGAGCACCCGGAGAAAACCCATGCAAGCATGGGGAGAATATGCAAATTTCCACAGAGACAGGCCCAAATCCATGTATCTGCACAGCACAGTGATAGTCACTAAGCTATCATGTTGCCCATCGACTGGTCCAGTTCAAGCATACACTAATGATGTGAAGCACTAGGCTACTCTTGAAAAATCCAAGAGTAGCCCTCTCGCAACCCATCGCGTGTGTGTCCCTTGTCAGACAACAGGGCGGACCAAAGTACCTGTAGGATAAAACAGAAATACATCAATTGATAATTTACACACTCCCCAGGGAACTCCCAAGGCTCATGATCCCTATTTTAAATCCCTCCATTCCCATTCTGCTCATTTGCCCATCTAAGTATTTCTTAAATAACTCCAGAGTGCCTGCCTCACCACCTTACTTGGCAGTGCTTTCCATACTCCCACAAACCTCTGTGTGAAAAAAACCCTTGTAGCATCCAAATTATACCTTACCCCCCTCGCCCTAAGCCCGTGACCCCGTGTGCTATTTGAGTCCATCCTAGGAAAAAGCTTAACCCTGTTTACTCGATCTATACCCCTCATAATCTTGTGTACCTCTATTAGATCTCCTCTAAGTCTACGTCTTTCTAAGGAAAACAGCCCCAATTTGTCTAACCTCTCCTCGTAACTCGGAGCTTCCATACCAGGCAACACTCTGGTAAACCTCCTCTTCATTCTCTCCAGAGTCTCCACGTCCTTCCGGTATCCTTTGAGAAGAGAAGATTGTTGGGAGATTTGGTAGAGGTGCTAAAAATCATTAGGAATCTGGACGAGGGAAGGAAACTGTTCCTGTGGCGGAAGGTTTGAGAACCAAAAGACATTGGTTTCTTAAATGTTGGTTCCCACTATTTCATAATTTCTATTGATGCATTCTTCCTCAAAAATCCACAGTTGACCCCTTGTCCTTCCAAACTCATCAGACTTCCCTTTTCTTATCGAGACTTGCAAGTTATCTTGCCTTCAAAATCACTGCCTAGCTTTTCAACGGCTTCCTTTTGAAACTATCCAATCTTACAACATGAATTAGCTTTTAGTCATATTGTGTTTTTGGGCTTTGCATCCAATTATTTATAGTTATGGTGTGGAAAACACCATTTTTTTTATACTGAAGTTACAACATAAATGTTGTTGAATTGGCATGAATTCTGAGGATATGATGGATTTGTGTTGGCAAACTATAGACTGTTTATAAAATCTCTGATCTCTTAAACGCCTGAATTTCACAGAGCAGCTGGTTGGTATAATGGTGCACAATGATAGCCAGCTCCATCGTTTGTTATTATTAAATTTTTTTCATTTTTAAAAAGACTCTGCTCAAACCTGTTGACACATTCTCCTGCCCACTGCTGGCATTTCTGGAAATCTCCTGTTTATAGTAAATTCTCCTATACCTGCTCAATATTAAATTAATGTTTGTTTTATAGCTTGAGCCATGATCTGATGGGTTACAAAATTAAGGAGACCTGTAATGTATTCCAGTAGAGTGAAGTAGCAAGAATTCACTGTAACTTCATGTTCACTAAATGCTGGCTAGGTGAAGATAAATTCTGGCTGTTGGGAACTGATGGTCAATGTTGCTGATCGGGAGTAAAAGCTAAAACCAGATGATGCTAGGTGAGCGCTGATGATGTAGTAGTTTACTGTGACTCCAGTCTGTCTTGATACTAAGCATTGTTGAGAAGCAACATGGTTTCTGATTACAAGAGAATTTGCTTTGGATGGTGACTTTGTTGTACTTTTTTTGTCAGCTTTGATAAACCCACTATAGCACTGCTGATACTGAGTTCCTTTGTGCTGGTATTTAGCTCCAAACCTACAAAACATTGAATCCTTTTGTGCTCTCTCTATGCTGTGAACCTGGTGAACACCAACCATTGAGCAGAAATGACAAATCTGAGTAAGAAAACTATTCGTTATTAACTCGTTTACTTCAGAAATATGGAGTGCAAAATTCCAAACATTCTTTTCTTAAAATGACAACAATACAATATGAATCATTGTATTGGTAGAAGTGACTTGCATGAAAATAGGACCCTTGATTAAGTACCCTGGCCTTTTTTCAGATACAAATTGATCTTGTTTCTGGTATTTTCTCTATTTTAATTTGTTTCATTATATTGTCATTTTAAACATTGTGAAAAGTTTTCCTAGAATACTTAAAGTCCTGTTTCCACCACCTCCCCATTCATCAGATAAAAGGCAAAAGAAAATCTTATTTCTGTTGTGAGGGGAGCAGAGAGTATGTCATTGTAAGCATGAATTTAACAATTGAATGGCTTATGGACGAAGGACTGAACTTTTTAACAACCTCAGCACTAAAGTCCCTGGAATAACGTGAAAAAATCCTTTCGTACTGTGTTCCAGTAGATGCTGCAGTTGTTACTCAATTTTATCTCCTAACACCCTGTGTGCAAGTTCTATTACTTTCTGATGATGTGTGACCCAGAGGCTCTTTGCACAGATGTTGCCTGATGTCCCACAATTTAAGCTTACTCAGTGTTCCAGGTTTTTGCTGAGTCTTCATGTGACTCAACAAACCAATTCTCAACCTACATATCATCAACATGACCCAACCATTTGACCCATTAATTCATGAGCTTTTATGGATCGTGCTCCAAAGATTTGAATTTCTAAGAAATTTCATTCATGAGATTTATGGTACAGCGTAAATAGCTAGAGTACTCGCTTTCAACTTCTGTGCTGCATAACTTGTCATTCTTGTCTGTTGGCAGAAACTACAGTTCCCATTCCATTATTTAATATATGCTGTTCAATTTTTTTGTTCACACATGATTACATGCCCTCAACCTGTATTCATCCAAGCCTGTTCGTGTCCAGCACAATAAGAAGTCTCACAACACCAGGTGAAAGACCAACAGGTTTATTTGGTAGCACAAGCATTCAGAGTATCACTTCTTCAGGAAAGCTTGTGCTACCAAATAAATCTGTTGGACTTTAACCTGGTGTTGAGATGACTTACTGTGCTTACCCCAGTCCAACGCTGGCATTGCCACATCATGTCCAGCTTGGGCAGAACAAGTGGCATTTTCCTCATATTTGAGTTGTGCACAAGTGTCTTTAGAATGTAGGTATCTATCCATAGACTGGATATCTATGTAACTCTACTGCAAAATATTATCAGTTTAATTACTTTAATTACTTTTCTTTTAGAATTCATTTTGATTTTGGCACTCCCTCCCTAACAGCATTGTGGGTATCTATACCTCAGATATTGCAGTGATTCAAGAAAGCAACCTACCATCATCTTTAGGGTAACTGAAGATGGACAATAAATGCTGTCCTAGCCAGCAACTCCCACATAAACAAATTAAAAAAAAAAGTCAGTGTCATAAAAGTGGTAGAGATGCTGTAGTTTGTTGTGATCTGCTTTTGTTAGAGTCCTTAGATTCTTAAATAGCACCTTTTCAGTTTAGCATGAAAGGTATATGCTGAGCTTTAGTGAGATTAGTAATTTATTGTAAAGTGTGTTTGATGTGGCTATGTGCCCTTCTATTGTGCCTAAGATAGTATTTTGGCTCGCTTGCTATTATGGAGTGACTGAAGTTGCATAAGGGCAATGTCGTCCTTACTATAGACTCCCAGAAGGCATTCATTAAAATTCCTCATTGGAGTTAAAAGTTCATGAAAATGAAGGCAAACACAGACAAATTATTGACCTGATACAGAAATTGGCTGAGCAGCAGGAGACAGGGAATAGTAATACTGAGCAGGTAGAATCATAACCTTCTTCTGTGCTGTAGGGATTCTATTGGCCCATCGAGCCCATCAACAAGAATCCCATGCCCCTGTCTCCGTAACCCTGCCTGAAACAACTGTACAGTCCATTCGATGAATGGAGAAACCCTCTGGTTGTAGGGCATTGTCCAGTGAAGCAGGAGTGAGCCATGTCGCTAAGAAACAGAGTACACAGCAGTCCCTCAGTTCTCTTTTCTCTGGAGATTCAATTAGACCAAGCTCAAGAGCGTACTACCAAGTTACCACCAACATGTCTCCTGTTCCACCAGAGGCCCAAACATCCTAGACCACAGTTGCGCAATTGTAAAACGTACGGACCACTCTATTGCCCGCCCACGCTTTGGCAAATCAAACCACAAGGCTGTGCTCCCAGCTAACAACCAAAAACTGAAGTGGGAGAATCTATTAAAAAAAGGTCAAGCAGTGTTGGTCTCTGGAATCAGATGATCTCCTACGAAGCTGCTTGGAGTCAATGGATTGGTCAGTATTAAACAAATCTGCAATCAGCCTGAACAAGTACGCCACTATGATAACTGACTTCATTAGTAAGCGTGTAGAAGACTGTGTGCCAAAGAAGCAAATCTGTGTGTTTCCCAGCCAAAGATCATGGATGAACGGGGATATCCACTGCTTGCTAAAGTCCTGACCTATACAAGAAAGCCAGATATAATTTAAGGAGATCATCAAAGATGCCAAAAGACAGTACCAGACCAAGCTAGAGTCCCAGGTCAGCCACACCGATTTTTGCCGACAATGGCAAGGTCTGCAAGACGTAAGACTACAAGATGAAGGCATATAAAATTGCCAACTCCAATGCACTCCCTGATGAGCTCAATGAATTCTATTTTGAGCAAGGGTCAGCGAGAGCATACCCTCTACCTTGGAAGTCCTGGATAAACCTGTACCTGGGGTTGCCATTGCAGATGTTGGAGCAGCTTTCTCGAAGATCAACCCATGGAAAGCAACTAGCCTGGATGAGCACTCAGATCCTGCATGGATTAGCTGGCAGAGGTATTCACAGACATCTTCAACCTTTCTTCACAACAATCTAAGATCCCTTTCTTCTTCAGGAAGATGAGCATCATTCCAGTACCTAAGAAAAACCAAGCATCGTGCCTTTGACTATCAGCTGGTGACTCTTACATCCATTGTTATGAAGTGCTTTGAAAGGCTAGTCAAGGCATGAATCGGTTCCAGTCTCCCAAACTACTTGGATCCACTATTGTTGCCTACTGCCGCAACACATCCACAGCAGGCACTATTTCCCTGGCCCTGCACTCAACCCTGGAACATGTAGGGAATAAAGACACCTATGTCAGACTATAGCTCAGCCTTCAACACCATTATTCCCACAAAACTCATTTCCAAACTCTGTTGTGTAGTAAGGATAAGCACCAACACCACCTCCATGATCATACTCAACACTGGTGCCCCATAAGGCTGTGTTCCCAGCCCCCTACTATATTCCTTATACACTTATGACTGTGCGGCCAAATTCCTCTACAATTCGATTTTCAAGTTTGTTAATGACACCACTGTCGTGGGTGGGATCTTAAGCAATAATGGAGCAAAGTACAGGAATGAGATCGAGAATCTGGTGAACTGGTGCAGCAACAATAATCTTTCCCTCAATGTTAACAAAATAAAAGAGATTGTTATCGGTTTCAGGAAGTATAAAGGAGAACATGGCCCTGTCTGCATCAACAGGGACGAAGTAGAGTCGAGAGCTTCAAGTTTTTAGGTGTCCAGATAACCAACAACCTGCACCAGTTCGTCCTTGGAACACTATAGTTAAAGTCCACCAACACCTCTACTTTCTCAGAAGACGAAGGAAATTTGGCATGTAAACTACAACTCTCACCAACATTTACAAATGCAACATAGAAAGCATTCTTTCTGGTTGTATCACAGCTTGGAATGATTCCTGCTCTGCCCAAAACTGCAAGGAACCACAAAAGATTGTGAATGTAGCCCAATACATCATGCAAACCAGTGTCCCATCCTTTGACTCAGTCTACCCTTCCTGCCCGCTCAGCAAAGCAGCTGTGTAATTAAAGGACCAATGCACTCCGGGCATTCTCACTTCCACCTTCTTCCTTTGGAAAAAAGATACAAAAATCTGAGGTTATGTATCAACCAACTCAAGAACAGCTTCTTCCCTGCTGCGGTCAGACTTTTGAATGGATCTACCTTGCATTAAATTGATCTTTCTCTAAACCCAAGCTATGACTGTAACACTGCATTCTGCACCCTCTCGTTTTCTTCTCTATGAATGGTATGCTTTGTCTGTATAGTGAGCAAGAAACAATACTTGTCACTTTATATCAATAAATCTGACAATAAACCAAATCACACAACTCCATGTATATACTCTGCTAAACCCTGTGACACTGTGCTTAAATTAGCATGGCCAATCAATCTAACCCCCACATCTTTGGAGTGTGGCACAAAACTGGAGTAGCTAGAGGAAACCTATGCAGACACAGAGAGAATGTGTAAACTCCACACAGATAGTGATATGAAGCCTGAATTGAACCACACCCACAGCGCTGAGAGGCAGCAGTGCTAACTACTGTGCCATCATGTCACTCTTATTAGCTGTCCATGATACTTTCTGCTCTGCACAGGAGAAGCCTTCACAAGAGAAAAGGTCACTCTTCATGACCACTTTGGGGACATTTCCTTCAGTGCACAAGCATGACGCCTAAATCATTTTAATTCTATTCCTTGCATCACACTCGGACTGTTCTGTTCCTTGCATCACACTCTGACCATTCTGTTTTTGGCCCCTGCAGAGTTTGAATGAAGCTCAAGCAAGTGAAAGAAACAGTTGCTACTCTTTCAGTTAGGCACTTTCAGCCTTCCAGACTTGGGATTGAGTTGAACAATTTCAGATTGTACCATCTCTCTTTCCCCCATTTTGTTTTCTTTTTCTTTGCTGGTTTTAGTTTTCCTGTATGTCTCTTTCAGACAGCAGTTACTTATGACTCGACCATTTACACTTCTAGACAATCTTTTATTTTTTTAACTTGTCACATTATCACTTTCTTTGATCTTGCACCACCAATGTATTTTAAGGGAATTTTTTTATATCAGCATGTAGATGGCCCAACGAGGGATGGAGTACTATTGGAGATAGTTCTGGGGAATGAAGCCGGACAAGTTTTCAACGTGGCAGTGGGAGAGCATTTTGCTGATAGCGACCGCAACGTACAGTGGTTCAAGTTTGTTACGGACAAAGAGAAAGATGGCCTGCAAAAGATGGCTTTGAATTGGGGGAAGGCAGATTTTGTTAAAATGAGGCAGGATCTGGCCATAGCTCCTCATGAAAAAGCGTACAGCAGAGCAGTGTGGGGGCAAGTGGGGAGACTGCAATAAGTTAAGGGATCTCTTGGACAATTCAGAACTGGACAACGAAGAACAGAAAGAAAGGGTTTTAGGAAATCCAAACCAAGCAGTTCAGCTGAGGCCCTAGAATAATATAGGGAACTTAAAGCAATAAAGTGAGCAAAAAGTGGGCATGAAAAAGGCCTTGTAAACAAACTTATGGAGAATCCTAAGATATTCTACAAATACATTAAGAGAAAGAGATTAACCAGGGAAAGAGTAGGGCCCATTAGAGACCAAGGGGGCAATCCGTGTGTGAAACTGCAGGATATTGTAAGGTTGTTAAATGAATACTCCTCATTGGTCTTCATTCAAGCGAAGAAGGATGTAGATACAGAATTCAGGGAAAGGGATTGTGAGGATCTTGAGCAGTTTGACATAGGAAGTGAGGAGGTATTGGAGGCTCTAATGGGATTATAAATGGACAAATCCACAGGTGTAGGTGCATTGAATTCCAGGCTGCTTGGGAGGCAAAGCAGAAAATTGCAGAGGCTCAGCAAATTATTAAGTCCCTTTTTGGCCACAGGTAAGTGCCAGAGGAGTGGAGGACAGCTAATATGGTTCCACTTTTCAAGAAGAGTGGTAGAGATATACTGATCTATATTTCCCTGGTTTGTCTCATCAGTGGTAGGAAAACTATCGGAGAAACTTTTGAAGAAGGGAATTAATCTCCACTTGGAAAAGCATGGTTTAATCAGGGATAGTCAACACGGCTTTGTCAGAAGGGGGGTCATGCTTAACAAATATGATAACATTTTCAAAAAATTCCATCAAGTGTCTGGATATGGGAAATGCAGTTATGTACTTTACATGGACCTGAGCAAAACCTTTGACAAGGTCCCACATGGGAGACTGATTGAGAAGATTGAAGCACATAGAATTCAGGAAAACTTGGCATGATGGTTCAGGAACTGTATTAGTTGTAGGACACAAAAGGTGGCAGAAGGCTGTTTGGAGACTGATATCCAGTGGCGTACCTCAAGGATCAGTGCTGGTCTCTCATTGTTAAAAACACAAATAATATAGATAAGTGGCATAGCAGGACAGTGATTAGCACTGCTGCCTCACAAGTTCGGTGACCTGGGTTCGATACCTGGCTGGGTCATTGTTTGTGTGGAATTTGCACATTCTCCCCATGAGTGCATGGGTTCCATCTGGATACTCTGGTTTCCTCCCACAGTCCAAAGATGTGCAGGTTGGGTTGATTGGCCATACTAAATTGTGTCTGTCTTTATATGCCCTGTTATGAACAGAACTCCCATTCACCTGATGAAGGAGCAGTGCTCTGAAAGCTTGTGGCTTGTGCTACCAAATAAACCTGTTGAACTTTAATCTGGTGTTGTGAGACTTCTTAATATGGTGTCCCACAATGTGTAGGTTAGAGGGGTTAGCTAGGTAAATTTGTGGGGTTGTGGTGATCGGGCCTAGGGTGGGATTGTTGTTGGTGCAGACTCGATGGGCCACTTGGCCTCCTGCACAATAGAGTTTTGATGATTTCTATGAATGTGTGGGAATTTGCAGATGACACCAAGATTGGTTAGATGGTTAATAGCCGGACAAGTGTTCAATATGGCAGTGGGGAAGCATTTCAGTGGCAACTACAATGTAGTGTTGTTCAAGTTTGTTATGGACAAAGGTTACAGGAAGATCTAGCTGAGTTAGTCAGACAGGCAGAGCAGTGGCAGATGGTATTGAGCTCTGATAAATGCAAGGTGATGCATTTTTGAAGAAATAACAACACGGGGGAGTATTTAATGAATGGTAGGAAGCTAGTAAGCTCAGGAGGAACTTGTGAATCTTGAGGTACTTAATCACAGAATTTTTGAGGGCAGGTGAACAGGGTAGTTGAGAAAGCATTTAGACACTTGCTTTTATTAGTCATGGTGTAGAATAAAAGAGCAAGGTGATAATGTTGGGACTGTAGAAAACTTGCTTAGGCCACAGCTGGAGTGCTATGTGCAGTTCTGGTCACTTCACTATAGTAAGGATGTGATTGCCCTAGAGGGGATACAGAAGAGGTTCATTGCCTGGGATGCAGCATTTGAGCTATAAGGAGAGACTGAATAGGCTTAGAATGTTTTCTTTAGAGTAGAGAGACTGATTGAGGTGTATAAGATTTAGGGTTATGTTTCCCTCAGTTGAGGAGTCAATCATGAGTCATGGTTTTAAGGTGAAGGGCAAGAGATTGAGGAAATTTGAGAAAAAACATTTTTATTTTCCCAAGCAGTGCAGTCCAGGTTTTCACCAACCTTGGAGTAATAGAGATAAGAAATCATACAATCTTAAGTATTTAGATGAGCATTTGAACATCATAACATTCAAAGATGTGGGGCAAATGCCAAAAAATGGGATTAGTGTGACTTTAGTGGTAGTTATTGTGGGTGCACACTTGATTAACCAAAGGGCCTTTTTTGTTCTGTACAACTTTATTATTCTGAGTAACTCTTCTGTTTGATCCTTCCTATTTTCTACCCTTTGCTTTAGTTCTTCCAGTGAATTATACTATAAATGGCAGAACCTTTAGGAACATTAACACGTAGACGGATCTGGTCATGCAGACTCACAGTTACCTGAAAGTTTCAACGTAGGTGGCCAAGGTGATTAAGAAGAATTATGTCGTCACACTATCAGAAGGACATGGAAGCTTTGGAGAGAGCACAAAGAAGGTTCCCCAAGATGTTGCCTGGTCTCTAGGGCATTGATTCTGCGGAGAGATTGAATAAACTTTGATGGTTTTCACTGGAAAGATGGAGGCTGAGGAGAGACCTGGTAGAAGTCTACAAAATTATAAGAGGCAATGATAAGGTGGATTGTCATAGAGGCTGTGGAAGTGTCAATTATAAGGGAGTACAGGCTCAAGATAAGAGGGAGAAGTTTTTCACACAGAGAATGGTGGGTGCTTCAAACATGCAGGTACATTAGCAACATTAGTCTTACTACAGGTATCTGGATGGGTATATGAATAGGGAGAGAATAGAGGGATATGGACCAAATAAGGGCAGAGGTTTCCCTTAATGGGAAACCTCATGATTGGCACTGGCTTGGAGGACCAAAGCTATACTTTTCTTTATCCATCCCCTTTTTTCCATTTCCTTATCTTCCCAGTTTAGATGAAAGGTCAGTAATTTGTGGCATTAACTCTGTTTCTCTTTTCATAGATGCTGCCTGAGCTGAAGTATTTCCAGCATTAATGTTTTTGGTCATGATTACTATTTCTTGTCACTCAGCCAACTTTGTACCATGCTATCACTTTCCCTTTTATTCTTTGGCTGTGAACTGTCATGTGACACTTCTATTAAATGCCTTTTGGAAGTCCATTTCCATCACATCACCTACGTTACCCCCATCATTTCTATTGCCTCTCCCAGCTGGGGTAGCACAGCAACACAGTTGTTAGCACTGCTGCCTCACAGTGCCACGGACCCAGGATTCAATTCCTGGTTTGGGTCACTATCTATGCAGAGTCTGCACATTCCCCACATTCCTGTTCCTCTGGATGTTCTGGTTTCCTCCCACAATCCAGAAATATGCAGGTTAGGCGGATTGGCCATGCTAAATAGCCTGTTAGTGTCAGAGGAACTAGCTAGAGTAAATAGGAGTTATGGGGATAGCCTAGGTGTAATTGTAGTTGGTGCAGTCTTGATGGGACAAATGGCCTCCTGCACTATTGGGTTTTGTGATTTTATAAGTCAAGTTAGTTAAATATGACCTTTCCTTTAATCCATATTTGTCTTATAACTTAATATTGTAATTTCTCAAAGCAATTATTGAGGTTAAATTGACTGGCCTGTAGTTGCTTTGCTCTGTCTCTGGTGCTGGGGAGTGAAGTGGATCAGGTTTTAGTTTGGAAACATTTAATGAGCAAGTGATCATAGTTTTATAAGGTTAAGTTAGTCATGAAAAAGGACAATGAGCAATATAAACTAGAAATATTTTGGCGGGGAGAGTCATTTTCAGTGGGTTGAGAACAAATCTGGCCCAGTTAAATTGGAATCAAAAACATAGTAGAACAATGGCCTGCCTTTAAAGAGGTGAGGTTTCAGGTGCAGTCAAGGTACATTTACACAAGGTGGAAGAGAAGTTGGGCAGCCAAAGCCAGTGCTCCCTGAATGATGAATATAAAGAACAAAGAACAAAACAGCATGGAAACTGGCCCTTCGTCCCAACGAGCCCGTGCCGCCACCTCAATGTTCCCACTTGTACCCATGATCCTTGTCTATGTTTATAGATCTATGCATTGGAACCAAATTTGCGAGACAATTTAGGGAGAACTTGTTTTGCCCGTCAGCCTAAGAGCACATCTTTGGGGTTGAGGGGAAACCGGAGCACCCAGAGAAAACCCACGTAAGCACAGGGAGAATGCGCAAACTCCCACAGACACAGGCCCAAATCCGTGTATCTGCACAGCACAGCAATAGTCACTGAGCTGTCATGTTGTTCATCAACTGGTCCAGTTCAAGCATACACTAACGACGTGAAACACTAGGATACTCTCAAAATCCAAGAATAGCCCTGTCACGACCCATTGCGTGTGTGCCCCTTGTTAGACAACAAGGCGGACAAAAGTACCTGTAGGATAAAAAAGAAATCCATCAATATCATTGACAATTTACACACTTCCCAGGGAACCCCCAAGGCTCGTGATCCCTATTTTAAATCAGTCTTCTATATCCCTCCATTCCCATTCTGTTTTTGTGCCCATTTAAGTATATCTTAAATAACTCCAGAGTGTCTACCTCCACCACCTTACTTGGCAGTGCATTCCGTACCCCCACCACCTTCTGTGTGGAAAAACCTCCCTCTAGAATCCAAATTATACCTTACCCCCCTCACCCTAAGCCGATGACTCCTCGTGATATTTGAGTCCATCCTAGGAAAAAGCTTAACACTGTTTACTGTATCTATACCCCTCATAATCTTTTACACCTCTATGAGATCTCCTCTCAGTCTACGTCTTTCTAAAGAAAACAGCTCCAATTTGCTCAACCTCTCCTCTTAACTCAGACCTTCCATACCTGGTGAACCTCCTCTGCACTCTCTCCAGAGTCTCCATGTCCTTCCAGTAGTAAGGTGACCAGAACTGGACGCAGTATTCCAAATGAGGTCTAACCAACGTTCTATACAACTGCAAAATTAAAGGCCAGCTCCTGTACTCTATACCCCTTAAAATAAAGGCTAGCATACCATATGCTTTCTTCACAACCTTCTCCACCTGCTGTGCCACCTTCAGAGACTTGTGCACCTGCACCCCTAGGTCCCTCTGCATTTGTGTACTCTTAATGTCTCTATCCTTTATCATATACCTCCCCCCTACATTCTTTCTCCCGAAATGAATCACCTCACATTTATCAGGATTGAATTCCATCTGCCATCTATATGCCCAAGCTACCAGCCTATCTATGTCCTGTTGCATCGCCTGACAATGCTCCTCACTATCCGCAAATCCAGCCATCTTTCTATCGTCTGCAAACTTGCTGATCACTCCACTTACTCCCTCTTCCAAGTCATTTATATATGTTAAAAAGAGTCAGATGAAAACACTAATATAGGAACCATATGGTAGATATTGGGTTGATAACTCTTAATGAAAAAGAATAACACCCCCTCCTTTCTCTCCAACGTTGTAATTTTTTTATCATTGCATCTTCTGTTTCTTGTCTGTCTCCATCTTCTCGTAATTCATATGTACGCTGGTATGCGTAACCTTATCTGAACACCTTGTATTCAGGAATATTCAGTATAGTACTCAGTTCTGCTTTTAACAAAATCCAAGTCTCTTACCACCACAATGCCGCCTTACCTGTAGAAGTAGTTCCATAGGCTTTTACATCTTACAGATAATATGTATGACAGTTTTTATGACTAGATAGAGTCTAGAGATGGGCACAAATCAAATGAATCTCTCTGTCTGGATGGTATTGAATTTCTTGAGTAGTTAGCACCTGTATCTATGCAGACAAGTGGGCATTACATCATATTGCTGACCTGAAGCTTGTTGGTGAAAAGGCTTTGAAGAACTTGGCGAAAAAAACACTTGTCACAGAATACTTGGTGTCTGTCCTGCTTTTGTATTGCAACATTAATGTGGCTGATCCTATTCAATGTGATCTGATCTAGTTCCTAGGGTACTAATGGTAATGGTCTGGTACCATTGAAGATTAAGAGGAGATGGCTGAGCGTCTTATTTGACCTGGTGCTTATGAATAGGTTCCTGGACCCAAGTGGTTCTTGGAAAACATGAACTGAACATCAGTAAGCAATTACTACAAAGTATGTGTCTCTTGATGGCACCATTAATAGCTCCTCCTTCTGTATTTTTAAGAAGAGGATATCTTGTATTTATATCGCAATTTCCACAATCATGAAGCAAAGGAACAGGTCCTTTGGCCCTCCAAGCCTGTGCCAATAACATTGTCTGATCTAGACCAACTGTTCATAAGTTGTCTCAAAGTACTTTACAACCAAAGTTTTTGAAATGTAGTCACAGTATTGATGATTGGGAGACTGTTGTGCAGGAATTGGTCAAGTTAGATTTATCTTTTTGGGTGTATTTGGGCAATCATTGGGTAGGTGCTTTTGTGTTAGCTGTACAGGAACAGCCTGGCTAATGCCAACAGTTAGCTACTATACTAGTTTTCGGCACTAATCAGTTTCAGTGTTGCCCTTGTGGAGCATAGGAACAGGACTCGGCCAGTTCACCCTTCATACTCATTAATGTCGTTCAGTGATTTCGTGGCTGATCTGTGACCTAACTCCATATGTTCACCTTTTGCGATATTCTTAGATTTTGTTGACCAAAGATATTCTCAATCATGTATTTAAAATTAACGATTGACTTAGCATCAGTTGTCATTTGTGAAACAAAATCCCTTTGCATGTAGGAGTATTTCCTAACTTCGTTCCTGAAAGGTCTAACTCTAATGTTTAGACTATACTGCCCAGTCAAGCCAGCAGTAATAGTTTCTGTCTATCCTGTTTTCCTTGATATCTTGGAACTTCTGATTTGTGTTGTCACATGTATTGGGATACAGTGAAAAGTATTATTTCTTGCTTACTGTACAGACAAAACCATAATGTTCGCAGAGTATATAGAGGAGAAGGAAAAGAAATATAGTATTGCAGTTGCAAATAGGATGAAAAGAAAGATCGATTTAATATATGATAGGTCCATTCAAAAGTTGTTCTTGAGTTGAACGAAGAACAAAACAGTACGGGAAACAGGCCCTTTGGCCCAATGAGTCCACGCCACCACCCCAATGTTCTCACCTCTACCTGCGATCCCTGTCCATGTTTATAGATCTATGGATTAAAAACCAAATTTGAGACAATTTAGGGAGAATTTGCTTCGCCAATTAGCCTAAGAGCACATCTTTGGCATGTGGGAGGAAACCGGAGCGCCCCAAGAAAACCCACGCAAGCATGGGGAGAATGCGCAAACTCCCACTGACACAGGCCCAAATCCATGTATCTGCACAGCACAGCGATAGTCACTGAGCTGTCGTGTTGCCCATCAAATGGTCCAGGTCACACATACACTAACGACGTGAAGCACTAGGATACTCTCAAAAAAAAAATCCAAGAGCAGCCCTCTCACGACCCATTGCGTGTATGCCCCTCGTTAGACAACAAGGTGGACCAAAGCACCTGTAGGATAAAAACAAGTACCTCAATATCATCATCTATTTATACACTTCCCAGGGACTCCCAAGGCTCATGATCCCTATTTTAAATCAGTTTTCTATACCCCTCCATTCCCATTCTGTTCATGTGCCCATCTAAGTAGTTCTTAAATAACTCCAGAGTACCTGCCTCCACCACTTTACTTGGCAGCGCATTCCATACCCCTACCACCCTCTGTGTGAAAAAACTCCCTCTAGCATCCAAATTATACCTTACCCCCCTCACCCTAAGCCCGTGACCCCTCGTGCTATTTGAGTCCATCCTAGGAAAAAACTTAACCCTGTTTACTCTATCTATACCCCTCATAATCTTGTACATCTCTATTAGATCTCCTCTAAGTCTACGTCTTTCTAAGGAAAACAGTCCCAATTTGCCTAATCTCTCCTCGTAACTCAGACCTTCCATACCAGGCAGCATCCTGGTAAACCTCCTTTGTACTCTCTCCAGAGTCTCCACGTCCTTCTGGTAGTAAGGCGACCAGAACTGGACGCAGTATTCCAAATGAGTTGGTTGGAATCTATTCTCAGACTTTTGTATCTGAGAACATTCACCCCTTAACCTTCTAATTTCCCAGGAGTACAATCAGAGTTTGCTTAATTTCTAATTGTTCTTAAACCCCTCAAAACTTAAACAAATGCAGAAATCTGAGCAGACAGAATTTTGTTGACCACCTGGATCATTAAGATCTTCTGATATTAGTTAGAAAGTCTGTGTTCTACCTTAGTCATTTAAAAATACAATTCTATCTTGCACTTTTGACTATTTTTTTCCTTTTGAGAAGGGACACAAGAAACCTATTTCAAAAGCTGTAAAGTAGTTGTGTGATATGTGGATCTTTCCTGCTCTAATAATTTGCAGGCATGTGTTGCCCCAAATGAATAACCTGGAAGGAAAAGAAGATTTCTGTCTTTGTAGTTTGGCTTTGAAATTCCTCTGTTTTTTGATGTTCTGTGCTTGAGCGTCTAATGCTTGCTTATTTATGTGGTTGGCTAAGGAGGGGGTGGGGAAAATGTAGGTGTCAAATGACCAGTACTGCCATCAAATTGAACAGCTAAAAAAACTCAGTCCTTAGAAAGCTTCCATTTCAATTCTGTGTGACTGTTGTGAAACATGACGGACAATTATTTTTTGGTGGAATTAAATTTAAATGACTTTCATCTTGTGGTAAGAATCTGTCATGTTTTTGCGATGTCTGTGTTTGCCTAGCGAGTTTGCTTGATTGTGTTCTTGCTTTAGGCAGAGTGATTCGTTTTTTTAATAGGCTGCTCTAATCAGGTGGTGATTGCTTCATGTTTTTGCCATATAGAGTTTCTGGAGTTTGGGCCATGGAAATTATGTCAAGGTTTAAGTTGGTTCCAGAAATCTCTGAGAGGGGACTTTTTGCACCTTTTGAAAAGCTGCTATGAATGATACAATATAGCTTGCTGATTTTCTGCTTTTTCCAGATAGGTTTTATGGCATAATGTGAGTTTTTTAAAAAGTCTAGAAATCGAGTTAACAAATGTTAAATGGACAAAATCCTAAATTTGACATCCAGCTCAGACTTCTGCTATAATCCTGCAAAATGAAGTGTGAGAGGTAGTTGGATTTCAGGAGAAATTCTGTCATTGAGGAATAGTTGTGCAATGGTAACGAGCTTGAATCTCTCTTGCCACATCCACTTTGGTCGAAAGTATGTATGTTCTGTTCACAATTTGTGACAGCAAGCTTTGAGGCATTCAGTCGACAAGCTCAACCTATTTTTGCTTCTATTTTTCCAAAGCACATATTTCTATAGGAAAGCTGCTGGCTTTTGTTTGGTTCTTGAACATATTTCTAGGCACTAAAACGTATATGCTTATTGCATGCAGTACAGCTGCAATATTCAGAGTGAATTGCAAGCCTTAGGCCAAATATTTGCCCAAGGGAGAGAATTTAAACCTTCACTTCAAATTTCTCTCTATGTGTATTAGCCACATAAACTTCACCTTAGTATTTTAAGAGCAAGCCATATTATGTTATGGAGAGATCTAGTGGCAATGTGTGTTTTTCTCATTTTTACATCTAAATAATTTAACAATTCTTTGGCCAGAATGAGAGTTCCTAATTTGTTTAAAATTACGTTTAGAAATTTGAAGAGCCTCTGTGCAATAAATAGATTTGTTTTATTCTGTTGCATTGAATTATTGTTGATTGCCGTTCGAGGGTGTTAGGGAGTGTTCTGGTGGATATGTAGGTGATTGTAAGGCTAACCTATGCTGAGAAGGTTTTGTTGCAAATAAAACTGAGATACAGATGATTGCTTTTTAGACAGTGAGCTGCTGGCTTGGGATTTCCTCTCTCTCTGGTTTTATCTCTGCTGTAATGTGTACTTTCTTTCAAATGGGACCACACCTTTTAAAAAAAATTTTTAGAAATACATCCTTTCTTAGAATGTGGGCGTCGCTGGCTAAACCAACATTTATTGCCCACTCCTAATTGCCCTTGAACTATTACAATCCATGTGGTACAGCCACAGTAGGAAAGAAAATTTTCTCAGTTGTATAGTGTACAAATTACACAAAATCCTTTGAGAAACTGGTCCTCCTGACATTTGCCTTTTCGCTCATTTAATGAGAATGGGATATTAGATATGCTAATATCTAATATTAGCTTGAAGGCTTGAAGGCTCAGGTAGTGCAATGGATAGCTATAGATTAGCTAGGAAGGAGGTAAAAAGTGAATTGAGGAGAGCTAAGAGGGGACACGAGAAGATGTTGGCTGATAGGATTAAGGAGAATCCTAAAGCGTTCTTTCGATATGTTAAGAATAGAAGATTGGTTAGGGCAAGATTAGGGCCAGTCATAGACAGCAGTGGGAAGTTGTGCGTGGAGCCTGAATAGATTGGTGAGGCACTGAATAAATATTTCTCTTCGGTATTCACGCAGAGTGCTGGAAATGTAGCTGTGGAGAGCACTGAGGTACAGGGTTGCAAATTGGGGAGTATGGTAGTAGATAGGGAGGATGTGTTAGAAATTCTCGAGGGTTTGAAGTTGGATAAGTCCCCTGGGCCGGACGGGATTTACCCTAGGATTCTCTTGGAGGCAAGAGAGGAGATTGCAGAGCCTCTGGCTCTGATCTTCAGGTCCTCGTTGGTTACGGGTGTGGTTCCGGAGGACTGGAGGTGGGCGAATGTGGTCCCATTGTTTAAGAAGGGGAAGAGAGACCTTCCTGGGAATTATAGGCCAGTGAGTCTTACTTCTGTGGTGGGCAAGGTAGTGGAGAGAATTAGTAGGGATAGGATTTATAGTTATTTAGAGAGAAATGAATTGATTGGGGATAGTCAGCATGGTTTCGTGAAGGGTAGGTCATGCCTTACTAACCTCATTGAGTTTTTGAGAAAGTGACCAGAGAGGTGGATGGGGGTAAGGCGGTTGATGTAGTATATATGGACTTTAGTAAGGCTTTTGATAAGTTGGCCCATGGAAGACTTCTACAGAAAATGCAGATGTGTGGAATAGAGGGTGATTTAGCTAATTGGATTAGGAATTGGCTGGCAGATAGAAGACAGAGGGTGGTGGTTGATGGGAGATATTCATCGTGGAGTTCGGTGACGAGTGGTGTGCCTCAGGGGTCTGTTTTGGGGCCCCTGCTGTTTGTAATTTTATAAATGATCTGGATGAGGGTATTGAGGGATGGATCAGTAAATTTGCAGATGATACTAAAGTTGGTGGTGTGGTAGATAGTGAAGAGGGGTGTTTTAGTTTACAGAGTGACTTGGACAAGTTGCAGAGCTGGGCCGAGAGGTGGCAAATGGAGTTTAATGGGGAAAAGTGTGAGGTAAGGCACTTTGGCAGGAACAATAAATGTGTAGAGTATAGGGCTAATGGTAGGGCTCTAAATAGTGTTGAGGAACAGAAGGATCTTGGTGTATGTGTCAATAGATCCCTGAAAGTAGGCAGTCAAGTGGATAAAGTGGTTAAGAAGGCATATGGAGTCTTAGCTTTTATTGGTAGGGGGATTGAATTTAGGAGCCGCAGCATCATGTTGCAACTGTACAAAAATCTAGTGCGGCCGCACTTGGAGTATTGTGTGCAGTTCTGGTCCCCACATTATAAGAAAGATGTGGAGGCATTGGAGAGGGTACAGAGGATGTTTACCAGGATGTTGCCTGGTATGGAGGGCAGGTCCTATGAAGAGAGGTTGAAGGATTTGAGGTTGTTTTCGTTAGAAAGGAGGCGGCTAAGAGGGGATCTTATTGAAGAATATAAGATGATTAGAGGTTTAGATAGGGTGGACAGTGATAGCCTTTTTCCTAGGATGGAGAAAGCTAGCACGAGGGGCACAACTTTAAATTAAGGGGTATGAGTTATAGGACGGATATCAGAGGTAGGTTCTTTACTCAAAGAGTGATTAGGGAGTGGAATGCCCTGCCTGCAGCTGTTGTAGATGCGCCAAGTTTGGTGGCGTGTAAGAGGTTAGTTGATAAGTATATGGAAGAGAAGGGAATGGTTTAGTTTGGAGGGGCATTGCTTTTTTATTTTGGTCGGCACAACATCGAAGGCCGAAGGGCCTGTTCTGTGCTGTATTGTTCTATGTTCTATGTTCTAACTGCACTTAAAATGTGTAAGACACCAGGACTAGATAAGATCCATTCAAGGACACTGCGGATGTAAGTGTACAAATTGCACAGGTACTGGCCATATTTTCCAATCCTCTTTAAATAAGAGTGATGCTAGAGGGCTGGAGAATTGAACTATTCTTCCAAAATAGTTGTAAAGTTAAGCCCAGCTATAGGTCAGTCAGATTTATTTCAATGGTAGTGAAGTTTTTAGGAACAATGATTCGGGACAAAATTAACAGTCATGGATTTGTTAACAGCAAATCATGTTTAACTAATCTGAGAGAGTTTTTTGGGATAACAGAAAGTAAATTGCCTTTTCGCTCATTTAATGAGAATGGGATATTAGCTTTGCTAACTGCACTTAAAATGTGTAAGACACCAGGACTAGATAAGATCCATTCAGGGACACTGCGGATGTAAGTGTAGAAATTGCACAGGTATTCAAGGACAAATTAGGGTAATGCCTTTGAAGTCATGTACATGGACTTCCAAAAAGCTTTTGATAAAATTCTGCTCAATAGACTTGAGTAAAGTGGAATAAAGAGATATGAAATTGGCTGAGTGACAGGAAATAGAGAGTAATGCTCATGGACAATTTTCCAACCTGGGAAAAGTTTATAGTGAAGTTCCCTGAGGATTAGTGTTTGAATTCATTGAATCATAAAATCATTATAGTACAGAATCGGAAATTCAGTCCATCAAGTCTGCATGTACTCTCTGACTAAGCATCCTACCATGTGCTCTACCTGATGTATATTAACAATCTAGATTTTTGTCTGAAAAACACGATTTCAAAATTTAGATGACACTAGAAGTATCATGAACTATGAAGAGGACAGTGTTAAACTTGAAAATTACATAGTTTGAGGTAATGGGCAGACAAGTGGCAAATTAAACTTAATGCTGAGAAGTGTGGAGTGATTTATTTTGGCAGAAAGGACATGGAGACAATATAAAACAAAGAGCACAATTCTAAAGTGAAATCAAGGAACAGTGGAGCTTGTACATTCACAAACATTGAGAGCAGTTGATAAAGTGCATGGGATCCTGGGTTTTATAAATGGGGGCATAGTGTATGAAAGCAACAAAGTTAGAATAAATGTGTATAAAATGCTGGTTCAATCTCAATTGGAGTATTGTGTCCAGTTGTAAGCACCACACTTTAGGAAGGATGTTAAGGCATTTTGAGAATGCAGGAAAAAAATCACAAGAATGGCTCCAGAGATGAGGAACTTCAGTTGGAGAAGTTTAGACTGTTCTCCTTCGAGACAAGAAAGCTGAGACGAGACTTGATATTGGTATTCAAAATCATGCGAGATCCTGGGAAGTCAGAGAGAAACTGTTCCTACTGATGGAAAGATGGTGAACCAGAGAGCACAGATTTATGATTGGCAAAAGTTTTACCTAGATTTTGAGATTTTAACATAGATTCTATTCTATGTTAATTAGGAGTTACTGTAAAATCAGATAATTTGGGCCAAACACATTATTTCTGTGCTGCAAATCTTACATAAAATGATGCGATACCATACTACAGCTAAAGTTAGCCAGATATTTTCTGTGCATTGCGAGGCAGTGGCACAATTTTTATCTCAATGGCAAAGTCACCTGAATATTGATACAAGGAACCCTTGCATGAGTTTACACAAAAATGTCAACATTGAATAATTCAACTACAGTAGTAGCTACAAGCTGTGCCAAGTATTAGATGGCAAATATATCCATTCTGCTTCAATGTTATCTCTCCCTATTGTGTCTTGCTACATACTTAAATGTACTGAAGCAACTAATGTTTTTCCCCACTTTGATGTGAGTGTCACTGGCAAGGCCAACATTTATTGCCCTGATTGCTGATGAGAAGGTGCCATTTTAATCTGCTGCTATCTATGTGATGTGAGTGCACCCACTGTGCTGTTAAGGTGAGGAAGCTCAGTAATTTTAAGAGTGACATTGAAGGAATGGTGATATGTTAGGAGCATGTGTGACTGGCAAGAGAACTTGAAAGTGACAGTGTTTCCATGTATCTCCTGCCTATGTTCTGGCTGTTAAAAGTTTGAAAGGTACTGTCGAAGGAGCTTTGTCAAATTATTGTGATCCCTCTTTGTTTTTATTCCAATTCAATCCAATCAAGTCCAATTCAGTGTCTCAATTTGAGACATTCCTGATCCAAGCTGACAAGACAGGGTTCTCACCTCCTGTCTTGGGGTTGATCTACATGATCCAAGCTGATTGGAGTAGGCATAGCTCCTCCTCCAAAGCTTGATCTCATTTGCCAAAAGGCCAAGATGCTGCTTTTAAAAATTGCTTCAAAAAACTGAAATGTAACCTAATGACTTCAACCAAACACGTCATGTTGATACTATGCTTTAATCAGAGGGTGGTAAAGGCATGGAATGCCTTACTTGCAGCAGTTGTGGACTCGCCAACTTTGAGATCGTTCAGATGGTCAGTGGATAGGCATATGGATAACATTGGAATAGTTTAGGTTAGAGGGCCATTAGATTGGTTCCACTGGTCGGCGCAACATCAAGGGCCGAAGGGCCTGTACTGTGCTGTAATGTTCTATGTTCTATACTTGATCTAGCCAAAAGGCCGAGAAGCAATGGGGATTGCACAAACTGGCAGCAGTTGTACAAGTGTATGCAAATTTTAAGGTGGTAGATGAGGTACAAAATCAAGCAAGCTACTTTGTCCTGGTATCAAGCTTAAATGCAGTTGGGGTTGTACTTTTCTAGGCAAGGTACTCTCTGGACTTGCTACAGACCAAGTTCTGCAAAATGGGATGAGAGTAGATAGTGCTTGATGGTAAGAGCAGACACAATGGACCTAAGGCCTCTTTCTGTGCTGTAAAACTATATGACTCTAGATGTGGAGAGGCCTTAGAGGGTCTGGTGAGTTACTCGTCAAAGAATTCCCAGCCTCTGACCTGCTGTTATTTGCACAATATGTGGCTAGTCAAGTTCAGTTTGGTCCATCAGGATGTTTGATAGTGGGAGGGTTCAGCAATGATAATGCCATCATATGTTGTGGGAGATGGTCAGGTGGATTACTTGTGTGGTCTGAATATTACTTGCCGTTTGTTAGTCCAAGCCTAATGTTGTCTATGTATTGTTGCATTCGACATGGACTTTTTTGGTATCTGAGGTGTTAAGCACACTAAAAGTGAAGTACATAGAACATAGAACACTACAGCACAGAACAGGCCCTTCGGCCTTCGATGTTGCGCCGACCAATATAAAAAGCATTGCCCCTCCAAACTAAACCATTCCCTTCTCTTCCATATACTTATCAACTAACCTCTTAAACGCCACCAAACTTGGCGCATCTACAACTGCTGCAGGCAGGGCATTCCACTCCCGAACCACCCTTGGGTAAAGAACCTACCTCTGATATCCGTCCTATAACTATCACCCCTTAATTTAAAGCTGTGTCCCCTCGTGCTAGCTTTTTCCATCCTAGGAAAAAGGCTATCACTGTCCACCCTATCTAAACCTCTAATCATCTTATATGTTTCGATCAGGTCCCCTCTTAGCCTCCTACTTTCTAACGAAAACAACCTCAAATCCCTCAGCCTCTCCTCATAAGACCTGCCCTCCATACCAGGCAACATCCTGGTAAACCTACTCTGTACCCTCTCCAATGCCTCCACATCTTTCTTATAATGTGGGGACCAGAACTGCACACAATACTCCAAGTGCAGCCGCACTAGAGTTTGGTACAGTTGCAACATGACGTTGCGGCTCCGAAATTCAATCCCCCTACCAATAAAAGCCAAGACTCCATATGCCTTCTTAACAACCTTCTCGACTTGACTGCCTACTTTCAGGGATTTATGCACATACACACCAAGATCCCTCTGTTCATCAAGACTACTAAGAATCCTACCATTAGCCCTATACTCTATACATTTATTATTTCTGCCACAGTGCATTACCTCACACTTTTCCACATTAAACTCCATTTGCCACCTCTCGGCCCAGCTCTGCAACTTGTCCAAGTCCCTCTGCAAACTATAACACCCCTCTTCACTATCTACCACTCCACTATGCCAAAAGTATTCATCACTTTTGACATTATGATGGAGAAAAGGTCATTAAACTATTAAGATGGTTGAGGATAGATCTGCAGAGCTTTGATTTGATCTGTTGGTTGTGGGATTGCTTAGCTATCTGTCAACATATTGTTTGGTATCCAGATAGTCTTTTATTGCAGCTTTGCCAGTTTGACATCTTATTTTTAGATGTGCCTGGTAATACTCCTGGCATGCTCTCTTCTATTTCTTAAACCAGGACTGGTCCTTTTCTTTGGCAGTGGAACAGTGGGGGATGTGCTGAGTATGACATTACAGATTGTGGTTGAATATAGTGCTGCTGCTGATGGCCCACAGTGCCTCATGGCTGGTGATATTACAGTTTGAAGAGAAATTTATGTGAGGCTTGTAAAACTGCAATTAATTACTTGGAAATTAGTGGGGATTTTTAAAAAAATTCTTGCAATCTTGACAATATGTTTATGTTGATCACTCTTCAGTCTCCTACGCTCCAGAGAAAAAAGTCCCAGTCTATTCAGCCTCTCATATAACTCAATCCATCAAGTCCCGGTAGCATCCTAATAAATCTTTTCTGTACTCTTTCTAGTTTAATAATATCCTTTCTGTAATAGGGTGACCAGAATTGCACACGGTGTTCCAAGTGTGGCCTTATTAATGTCTTGTATAACTTCAATAAGATATTCCAACTCCTGTATTCAATTTTGTGAAGAATACCAAATGCCTTCTGTCCACTTGTGACTTCACTTTCAAGGAGCTATGAACATGTGCCTGTAGACCTTTGTTCTGTGACTCTCCCTAATGCCTTGCCATTAACTGAGTAAGTCCTTCCCTGGTTTGGTCTACCAAAAATGCATCACTTTGCATTTGTCTCAATTAAACTCCATCTGCCATTCGTCAGGCTACCGGCCCAATTGATCAAGATCCAGTTGCAATTGGAGATAATTTTCTTCGCTGTCCATTATGCCACCAATTTTAGTGTCATCTGCAAACTTAATAACCATGCCTTCTATATTTCATCAAAATCATTAATATAAATGACTGATTTGTGAGGCACACCACTGATCACAGGCCTCCAGTTTGAAAAACAACTCTCTATAACCACCCTTTAGAACATAGAACATTCATCTTTGGCTTATGTCAAGAAGCCAATTTTGTATCCATTTAGATACCTCACCCTGGATCCCGTGAAATTTAATTTTATGCAACAACCTACCATGCGGTACCTTGTCAAAGCTCTTGCTAAAGTCCATCTAGATGTTAAGCATAGTTCTGGATCTCATAGGAACTCGACAGGGTGGCCTCCTACCTTGCCTTCTACAATGGCTTGCTCCACAATGTCCTACTTGGTGCTACACACCTACTATGGAGTGACCTGGCACTGTCATACTCTGAGATGTGTATCCAAATGAAGATACACTGTCATCTCTCCACTAAATTGACCACAGTGTGCTTTGCTGGTCCTTCTAGAGGCGATGGCCTTTCTTGTAGTTGCATTTGCTGACTGTTTGCCTTACAATCTTTAACAAAATAGCCTGGGTAACCACATTTATAACATTTGCCATGGTGGCCACTGGGTCCCTATCTCTCACCACAGAGAAGGGGCATAAATGGTGGTCTTCCCTATTTTTGTCACTCCTTTCATTCTGCCACACAGGACCTTTGGGGTTCTTTGGGGTATGTGGGGTTCAGTGCCACTTTTCTCACATTCACTCACTTGATTCATCTTGCCTCCCTTTCTTTCCTCCCTTAGGATGCTCTAACTCCAGGACACCTCTATCCAAGGCCTGGGTCATCCTAAGTACCATGCTTTGGTGTGTGAGACAAAGATTTGGGTCCACTGATTCCAAGTGATACTGCGGCTCTGACCATGTCACCAAAGACGCTTGTGAATTGTATCCACATGTGCCTGGTAAATGCAGTTGGGTGCTCTTTTTTCCTCTGCTTTCACTTATTCAGTACTTCCCTTCTATTGCAACCTACTGCAGTCAGGATTGACTATTCTGTGTCTGTCTCTCCTACATTCTGGCACTGGGTAAAGTGGAATGGACAGTTGGACTCAGACACTGTAAAATTAATTTCACCTCTTTGATGTTGTGCAGCTCATGCAAGACCATATGGTGATATGTGTGATCAAAGAATGCAAAGGGGTCTGGCAATGGCTCAAATTCAGGGATCTTCTTAGCAATCTCACAAAGCTGAGTGACAGAGAAAGGTGGTGTACATGATGGGCTATTGTTCTGAACATTCTGGTGGCCAGAGGGATTATTGGGATAGGAGGCTCTACTGGGAAGGAGCAGGTAGTGGATGTTCAATAGCGTAGGAGTTTAAACAGTTCAAGTTGTTATGAAAAGTGAAATGGAGTAATCAATGCGGCATACCTGTGGGCCTTCTTGTCCATATGCTCCTGGTGTACGATGTGGGCGCTTTCCTTGAGGTTCCCACAGTGCTGAAGATGCCCATCAGGCCTTTCAGTACTGACAACGATTTAAGTCTGTCAATCCCATTCTGCCACTTTGAGTGATCAGCAGAGCAGCCTTTATTTTCTTTACCTGCTTGGTGCAGGACTTCGATCGCCACTTGCAGATCTTTATGTTGTTCTGCAAACTTCACAGTGTTTCTCAGTGCAGCATCACAATCTCTGGTCACACCCTGCTGGTAGGCCTTCTCAAACTGGGCCTGAAACTTCCCTTTGTATAGTAGGTTTGCTTGACTGCAGTACTCCTGCTCCAGGAGCTTTAAATACATTCTTTCTAATTCTAACCTAGCACCTTCATTAAGACGTTAGGACGGCGGCGTGGGCTCGTTGGGCCGAAGGGCCTGTTTCCCGTGCTGTGTTGTTCTTTGTTCTTTGTACCTTCTAACTTCTCATTAAGTCTAAGCATCTCGTTGCTCTCTTTCTCTCTCTCTTCTCCCTCTCGTGCTCTTGCTACCCCCTCACCCCCCAACTTCTTGTCACTTTCTCATGTGGCACTAAGTTCTTCTCTCTTTGTATGCTTCTTTAAATTTAAGATCTCCACTTCTTTACTGCAGAGCTGTTCCACATAACTAGCTGTAGATCCCATGGGAACTCGACAGGGTGGCCTCCTACCTTGCCTTCTACCAGCTTTAACTACTTCGAAGCATACATCCCTAAACAATGATGCACTTCCTCCCAGCAATTCTGGCCTTGGATCCAGAACCATTGCTGGTTTATCACAAAATTTTACCCACATAGGCCCTTCTTTCTTAAATATTTTGGTAGGGTTTCCTTACAATTCATACAACAGACCATAACATATATTGTATCTTCCCCTCCTAGGGCTTGTGTTCTATGTCCTATTCTATTTATATATCTCATAGTGTAAGCACCTGATTCTGCCCAATTTCTGGTCAGTTACCTTCCCTTTTTGGTGGGTCTGATTTCCCCAAGTATCCTTTTGGATGCTAATTACTGATCCACCCTTGGGACGCCAATGTTGTTAAGTGAAAGGAGGGTAAATGTACTTTGACTGATCTTCATCAGTTTGCAGTAACCCTTTTTAACTCAGGCATTATACACAGTTAGATAGACAAAGGGGACAAGAGTCAGCTGAAGATCCAACACAACTTTATTGAATAATTTATCAGGGAAAAACAATATCTTTTAGACTGTACTATTGTACTCTAATTAAATCTATCAAACACTTATCAGTCTCTAAATAGGACTCTTTCAGCAAATACTCTTAAATCTCTAAACAAAAAGTCCCAGTTCTACTCTAGCCATCTACTTCGGACATGCGCTTCCTAGGATTCGCTATAGCTATTCACAGGTCCCCAATAGTCTATTTGAACTGTTTGTCTGAAAAGACTAGTAATTCCCATCCAGTAAGATTGGGACAAACTACTCCTGTGTCTTTGAGAGTTAGCTGATGTTGCAGGATCTGCAGTCATTGTTTGGGTTTCCCCTCTTATTGAGGGCTGGTTATGGTTTGGGTTGTCTCACCTGGGTGGACTTCGGTGTTTGGTCAGTCTGATGATGCTCACCGTGACGTATAAGGAGCTGGAGATGCTGCTTGACTGCCAGTCGAAGATGCTGTCTGGAGACACTGTTTAACAAGATGCAGAAACAGGGAGAGCTGGTGTTCCAGGTTGCTCCTTTTATTATGCCTCTTTGAGCCCTTCTCAAAGATTCTATGTCCAATACTACCATTGGGCGGAGGCAGGAAGATCCAATGAGGGGACGTACTTGGAAGAATGTGATTTTGAACCTTGAACTGTTAAGTACTGTCCTTGCCACACTATGCCTCTTATGACCTGGTTGCCATCAAGTTTGTTTTGCATTTTTCTAACAAGCAAGTTCACTGGAGGTGTAAATAATGGTTTGATCTGAAACAATGTGGCCATTAGCACTTGGCCAGGCAGGTCTAGGCCCGCTTGGTTTCGACAGGAAGTCAATAGTTCAAAGCCTGGCTTGGTGAAAACTATGTTGCAGCTCTGCTGTTTGCAAATTGCAGAGTCTGGCTAGTTTTAAACTTAGCTTCCATATGTTGAGTTTTTATCTGTGCTCTTTAAGAAAACAATATCTCTTAACAATTTTGGAGATCATGGGTCACCTTACTACAGAAAACTGAGAAATTTTAAAAGGCCTCGAGTCTATCAAGCCATTTTCCTTTTTATCCCATGTTCAGTAAACCTGGATAGATCAGTAATTTTAAAAAATCATAGCTTTAAAAAGGAGCCATTATACTTTGGTGTTGGTGTTTGCTCAGTCTAATACCCAGTTTTTTTTTCTCATGGTAGTGTTTGTGTCTTACTACTTTTCAATGGCCCAGCCCTTACATTTGTTTCTTTACCTCTAGTGACTACCCTGGAACATCTTTTTCTTCTGATCATTTCAACAACTGAGGAAAATGGTGAGTCTGTCAGATGAGTTGTGAGCCTTATCACATCTGTCCCTGCACCATATGTTGCTGGGAAGAATGGGGTCAGGTCACGAGGTCTGTAGCATTACAACACACTCGTCCAGAAAGTTTGTCTGTGAAAGGGTAGCATGTATACAACTTTTAAAATTGTGTTTTAGTGATTGTTTAGGTATTGTGTTCCAGTCCGATGATTAGCTTTCTTGCTTGCTGCTACCATACACCAGTTGGGGATTTACCCAACCAGCCTGCAGTATGTGCTAAATGCTATGGTTTCTAATGATTATCTTGTGCAAACCCACTATTTTCATAATACTGAATAATGGATTTAGGGTATCACTGACCCAGCCTTAATCAGTCTCTATCTCTTGTGTTCTGCATTTCAGACTGATTCCTTAGATATGAAGGCGCCTAATATGGCAAACACGCCAGGCTCTGGGGCACAGGAGATTATTGTATCCAATGGACACACTGAAAGTGAGCCGAATCCTTTTGCTGAGTACATGTGGATGGAGCATGAAGAAGAATACAACAGACAGGTAAGAGTGCACTTTCAAGTGAATGACAGCATTATTCGATCAGTTGTGGGAGTGGTTTCTCTTATGTGGTTTTAATCCTTTTTATTGTGGAAATCATTCCATGACTATTTGGAAATAAAAACAAAAAGGCAGATTACTGTCCGAATGGCTGTAAATTGGGAGAGGGGAGTGTGCAGTGGGATCTGGGTGTCTTTGTGCACCAGTCTTTGTGCTGAAGGTAAACATGCAGGTGTAGCAGGTGGTAAAGAAGGCAAATGGTATGTTGGTCTTCATTGTGCGAGGTTTTGAGTACAGGAGCAGGGATGCATTGTTGCAATTATACAAGTCCTTAGTGAGGCCACACCCAGAAAATTGTGCGTAGTTTTGGTCTCCTTTTCAAGGAAGAATGTTCTTGCTCTTGAGGGACTAGCGAAGGTTTACCAAGCTGATTCTGGGGATGGGACTAATGTATGAAGCAAGGTTGATGAGGTTAGGATTGTTTTCACTGGAGTTTAAACAAATAGGCCTATCATTTATCATCAATGTTATAAAAACTCTATTGGTTCATTCATGTCCTTTAGGGAAGAAAATCTCCTGTCAGGACTTCAAACCAATGCTTTTGATTTTTAATTGCCCTCTGAAATGTCCTAACATTCAACATAACCACAAGGTTTAAGGGCAATTGGGATGACAACAGAGAATAAAGAAAGTGTGCTTAATGTAGTTAGAAGATGCTTTGCAGAGGGTATGGCATTGGTACAAGCAAATTGGTATAAAAATAATTTTGAGGAAACTTTTGGTGGTAGTGAGGAGGAAGTTTGCAAAATTCAAATCAGCCAAGACAGAGGGGAAAGAACAGACCCGAGAGTCTCTAAGTTTGAAAAATTGTATATTCAACAGGCAGAGAAAACTTGTTCGAGTGACTGTATGAAATCATACAGCATAGGATGAGGCTATTTGCTGTATTATACTTGTTTCTTTGAAAGAAATTTCATTCCTCTATTCTTTCCCAGAGCCTGCAGACTTTTACTTTTCAAGTATTTATCCAGTTCCCTTTTGAAAGTTAGTTAAATCTGCTTCCAACGCCTTTCAGAATATTACAAAATTTTAAAAACATTCGCATCATTTTCCCTCTGGATTTTTTTTGTCAATTACTGTGTTCTCTGGTTACTATTAAAATCGCTCAAAATTTTGAACATCTCTATTAAACCTCCCATTATCCTTCTCTGCTTTAAAGAGCACAATTCCCGATTTCTTCAGTTAACATAACTGAAGCTCCTCACTCAGGTGCCATTCTGGTAAATGTCCTTGGCACCCTTGCTGTGTATTCATGTTGCTCCTATTTGGAATAAAGGCACTTTAGAAGATCAATCAGGTGATGACCTGATGTCACCATGAACCATTTGCTTAGGCAAACGGGCAGTCTATCCAAACACCTTGTAAACATCTTTCCAATAGTTGTTTGTACCTTTATGGTGTGCAAGCCTATTCTTTAAAACACCATGACCCTCTCTAAAGACTATACATCTTAAAGTCCCCAGGATTAAAAACAGAACTTCAATTGACACCTAACACTGATTTATAAAGGTTCAACATAACCTCCTTGCTTTTGTGCTCCATTTATAAACCAAGGACCCTGCATACTTATATAACTGCCACTTCTATCTTTTTCCTCTACACCCCCACAAAATGTGGTGCAGAATTCGTCCATAGAATTAGTTGTCTAGAATGAAGAATCTATTGATGACCATAAAGGTCGATAAGTCCACTGGGCCAGGTGGGATACATCCTACACTACTTTGGGAGGCAAGGGATGAGATTGCAAAGCCTTTAGCTTCTATCTTTGGGCTCTCACTGTCCACAGCAATTGTGCCAGAAGATTGGCAAATGTTGTTCCCCTCTTCAAGAAAGGAAATAGGAATGATCATGGTAATTATAGGCCAGTTAGTCTTACTTCAGTGGCCAGTAAGTTAATGGAAAGCATCCTGAGGGATAGGATTTATGACCATTTGGAAAGATGCAGCTTAATCTGGGTAGTCAGCATTGTTTTGTGAGGGGCAAGTCCTGCCTCTCAAATTTGACTGAATTCTTTGAGGAGGTAACTAAATGTTAGATGAAGGTAGCGCAGTTGATACCATATATGTGGATTTTAGTAAGGCTTTGATAAGGTTTGCCATGGTAGGCTCATGAAGAAAGTAAGGAGGTGTGGATAGAAGGAAATTTGGCCAATTGATAAGTAACTGGTTGTATCATAGAATACAATAAGAAGTCTCACAACACCAGGTTAAAGTCCAACAGGTTTATTTGATAGTAAACGCTACAAGCTTTCAGAATGCTGTTCCTTCATCAGGTCACTCACCTGTTTACCCTAGTCCAAAGCCGGCATCTCCACATCATATCTCATAGAAGACAGAGAGTGGTGGTGGAGGGAAAATTTTCAGACTGGAGGCCAATACCAGTGGTGTACCACAGGCATCAGTGCTGGGCCCTCTGCTATTTGTGATTTTTATCAATGACTTGGAAGAGGGGGCTGAAGGTTGAGTTCATAAATTTGCTGATGACACTGTCAGTGGAGTAGTGGATGACATGGAGGGCTCTTGTAGGCTGTAAAGAAACATTGAAAAATAGCAAATGGAGTTTAACCCTGATAAGTGCAAGGTGATTCATTTTGGTAGGACAAACTTGAATGCAGATTACAGGGTCAACGGCAGAGTTCTGAGAAATGTGGAGGAACAGAGAAATCTCGGGGTTTATATCCACAGATCTCTGAAGGTTATGACACAAGTGGATAGAGTTGTGAAGAAGGCTTATACTGTGTTAGTGTTTATTAAGGGAATTTGAGTTTGAGTCATAGGGTTATGATGCAACTATAAAGGATCTTGGTGAGACCACATTTAGAACATTGTGTGCAGTTCTGCTCACCTTATTCTAAGAAGGATATGGAAGTATTGGAGAGAATGCAGAGGAGATTTACCAGGATGCTGCCTGGTTTGGAGGATAGGTCTTATGAGGAAAGGTTGAGTCTTTTCTGTTTAGAGCAGAGAGGGATGAGAGGCGACTTAACAGAGGTTTATAAGATGATGTGTAGGATAAGTAGAGTGGATGTACAGAGACTGTTTCAGGTGGATGTAGCTGTTACTAGGGGGTATAACTATAAAGTTCGTGATGGAAGATATAGGAGGGATAGAACATTACAGCGCAGAACAGGCCCTTCGGCCTTCGATGTTGCACCGACCAATTGGCAACAAGCAGTGCCCCTCCAACCTAAACCATTCCCTTTTCGTCCATAAACTTATCTACTAACCTCTTAAACGCCACCAAACTTGGCGCATCTACAACTGCCGCAGGCAGGGCATTCCATACCCTAACCACCCTCTGGGTAAAGAACCTACCCCTGATATCCGTCCTGTAACTACCACCACATAAAGCTATGTCCCTTCGTGCTAGCTTTCTCCATCCTAGGAAAAAGGCTATCACTGTCCACCCTTTCTAAACCTCTAATCATCCTATATGTTTCAATAAGGTCTCCTCTTAGCCGCCTTCTTTCTAACGAAAACAACCTCAAATCCCTCAGCCTCTCTTCATAAGACCTGCCCTCCATACCAGGCAACATCCTGGTAAACCTCCTCTGTACCCTCTCCAATGCCTCCACATCTTTCTTATAATGTGGGGACCAGAACTGCACACAATACTCCAAGTGCGGCCGCACTAGAGTTTTGTACAGTTGCAACATGACGTTGCGGCTCCGAAATTCAATCCCCCTACCAATAAAAGCTAAGACTCCATATGCCTTCTTAACAACCTTATCGACTTGATTGCCAACTTTCAGGGATCTATGCACATATACACCAAGATCCTTCTGTTCTTCAACACTATTAAGAGTCCTACCATTAGCCCTATACTCTACACATTTGTTATTCCTGCCAAAGTGAATTACCTCACACTTTTCCACATTAAACTCCATTTGCCACCTCTCGGCCCAGCTCTGCAACTTGTCTAAGTCTCTCTGCAAACTATAACACCCCTCTTCACTATCTACCACTCCTCCGACTTTGGTGTAATCCGCACATTTACTAATCTACTAATCCGAGGTAGATTCTTCACTCAGTGATTGGGGTGTGGAATGCGCTGCCTGCTATGATAATGGAGTCAGATACTTTAGGAACTTTCAAGCAGTTATTGGATAGGCACATGGAGCACATCAGAATGATAGGGAGTGGGATAGCTTGATCTTGGGTTGTTCGGACATAGCTTGGCACAACATCAAGGACTGAAATGCCTGTACTGTGCTGTACTGTTCTATGAACCATGTCTGACCTGAATAGTTGGTAAGTTGATGGAGAGGATCCTGAGGGACAGGATTTATGAGCATTTAGAGAAGTTTAGCTTGATCAGAAATAGTCAACGTGGCTTTGTCGAGGGCAGGTCGTGTCTTATGAGTCTAGCGGAGTTCTTTGAAAATGTGACTGAACACATTGATAAAGAGAGAGCGGTGGATGTGGTTTACATAGATCTCAGCAAAGCGTTTGATAAGGTCCCCCATGCAAGACTTCTTGAGAAGGTGAGAGGGCATAGGATCCAAGGAGCTTTGGCCTTGTGAGTTCGGAACTGGCTTGCCTGCATGTTCTAGTGTTCTAGGACTCTTGCTGTTTGTTATTTTCATAAATGACCTGGATGAGGAAGTGGAAGGATGGGTTAGTAAGTTTGCTGGCGATACGCACTTTGGTGTTGTGGATAGTCTGGAGGGATGTCAGAAATTGCAGTAAGACATAGATAGGACGCAAGAATAGGTGGAGAAGTGGCAGATGGACTTCAACGCAGATAAATGTGTAGTGGTCTATTTTGGCAGGAACAATGGGATGAAGGAGTAAAATATCAAGGGTAAGAATTTTAGCAGTGTTGAGGAGCAGAAGGATCTTGGGGTCCGAGTCCATAGAACTCTTAAATCAGCCTCGCAGGTGGAGGATGTGATCAAGAAGGCGTATGGTGTACTGGCCTTCATTAATCAAGGGATTGAGTTTAGGAGTTGGGAGGTAATTCTGCAACTTTATAAGACCCTTGTCAGACCCCACTTGGAGTACTGTGTGCAGTAGTGGTTGCCTCACTATAGGAAGGATGTGGAAGCTATTGAGAGGGAGCAAAGGAGACTTACAAGGATGTTGCCTGGATTGGGAAGCATGTCCTATGAAAGGTTGAGGGAGCTCGGTCTCTTCTCCCTGGAGAGACAAAGGTTGAGAGGTAACCTGATAGAGGCTTATAAAATGTTGAGAGGTCCCAAACTGAAACGGTCGCTATGAGAGCACACTGGTTTAAGGTGCTGGGCAGCAAGTACAGAGGAGATGGTAGGGGTAAATTTTTCACTCGGAGGGTGATGAGTGAATGGAATCAGCTGCTGTCGGTAGTGGTGGAGGCGGACTCGCTGGGATCTTTTAAAAGACTTCTGGATGAGTATGTGGCATTATATCGGATTGGGAGTTACAGATAGTTCTGTGGCCTAGTAGATATGGGTATGATCGGCACAGCTTATGGGCCGAAGGGCCTCTTTGTGCTGTAGTGTTCAATGGTCTGGCCTACATGTGACTCCAGAGGCACAGCAACGTGGCTGAATCTTAACTGCCATTCAGTTCAATTAGGGATGGACAGCAAATGCTGGCCTTGCTAGTAGCTCCCAAATGCCATTAAAAAGTAAGAAAAATCTTAAATGGGTAATACTGAATAAAAGTGGTGTCTATGTTTTGGAGATTAAACTGTAAGATGAGCTTTGCTTCTATCATTAAAAATGGAAAAATATTCACTTTAGGATTGCTCAATAAGGTTGGCTACATGTTATCTGCTGTAAAGTTTTGTGTGCTCCAACACATCAGCATCTACCAGGAATCAAGATAAAATATATTCTTGAACTTGTATCCATAAAGATTCAGAGTATATTTGGCCTGAAATGCTTTCTGTATTGAAGCTTATTAGTGGGTGCACTGGTTTCCAGGCTAACATAGAACACTACAGCGCAGAACAGGCCCTTCGGCCTTCGATGTTGCACAGACCATTATAAAAAGCAATGACCCTCCAAACTAAACCATTCCCTTCTCTTCCATAAACTTATCAACTAACCTCTTAAACGCCACCAAACTTGGCGCATCTACAACTGCCGCAGGCAGGGCATTCCACTCCCTAACCACCCTCGGGTAAAGAACCTACCTCTGATATCCGTCCTATAACTATCACCCCTTAATTTAAAGCTGTGCCCTCATGCTAGCTTTCTCCATCCTAGGAAAAAGGCTATCACTGTCCACCCTATCTAAACTCTGATCATCTTATATGGTTCAATAAGGTCTCCTCTTAGCCGCCTTCTTTCTAACGAAAACAACCTCAAATCCCTCAGCCTCTCTTCATAAGACCTGCCCTTCATACCAGGCAACATCCTGGTAAATCTCCTCTGTACCCTCTCCAATGTCTCCACATCTTTCTTATAATGCGGGGACCAGAACTGCACACAATACTCCAAGTGCAGCCGCACTAGAGTTTTGTATAGTTGCAACATGACGTTGCGGCTCCGAAATTCAATCCCCCTACCAATAAAGGCTAAGATTCCATATGCCTTCTTAACAACCTTATCGACTTGACTGCTTAGACTTTTCATACTTGGCTAACAGACTAGTTCTTCTACAAGATGTGCTTTTAATTCATGCTGCATGTAAATTTGAGGGACACATGTTTCAATGAGCTGGCCTGTTTTGTTTTCAATTAATACTCTATGATCTAAAACAATTACAATAATAAAATTACTTAATTAAAAATGATGTTAAACTTAAATATCTAATATTGAAAAGTGTATCAGGACTTGCCTTCTTAATTTCTACCTTTTCTTCACGACATAATCTAAGTTGTTTACCTGCTTATTTATTTTAACTTTCCTGCTATTTAATCAAAATTTTTCTGAGACTATTCTAAAAGTGAGTTTTATTCATTGAAAACCAAAAAACAAGGATTAAATTAAGCAAGCCCTCAGAATCTTAGTAAACTCAACACTTGAGATGCTCAACTAATGTAAAAATAACAATCAGCTTTAATTATATGTTAGTATATGGTTAATACAGCATAATTTATCTTGAGGTCTTGACTAAATTATTCAGTCTCCTGATCAGACTTCCCTTGAGTACTTATCCACTCCTGGCTGCCAAGAAACAAAGAAAGCATTCAAGCAATGTAGAGAAGAGACATAAGCCAAGTATGAAAAGTCTGAGTTGTGAGCAAAGTCTAGAGAAACTTGGGCCTTGAGCTTGGAAAGGAAATATCAGGTGATCATACTGAAGGAATGGAAAAGGCAAATCCAGAATATTACTTTAAATTAAGGTGCAAAATTAGGACTGGGGACCTGAATTCAAAATAGCAAAAAATGTAAGGAAGTTGTTTACACAGTGATACACACATGAAGTAGAGTGCCAGAAATAGAGTGGTGCAGGGAAACCCTGAAATAATAATTTAAGAAACATTTGAATGTACAGAAAGTCTTAATGTAATCAAAATTTCATCCATTGGTCAAAGATTTAACTGTAGAGTTATTATATTTGATATTTCACAAGAATGTTTTCTGCGATTTTAATGTAATTGTTCACCTACTTAGCTTGTTGGACTTTCTGCTTGATACTGGGTTCATTGTTTGGCAAAAAAATGTTCACTTTTTAATGCCATCAGACTGGTGAGGATTATTGAAAATGAGACTCCTTTTTGATTGAAGTCAGTTATTGGTGATCAGTGTTACAGAACTGTTCACTGATTTATTTCGCTGTTGATATTGCAGCTGTTCAGCAGTCTAGAGACATAAGTTCCACAAAAGCTATATGCTAGTAGTTTATGAAGACATTAGATGATGATCCCAAGTTTGAGAAGAATTTTGGAAAGAACTTCAATTGGGTATTTTGTTTATTAACCTTTGATGAACTGGCTCAAGACTGCTGAGCATTTCTGGCATTATTTCAGTGCTTTGCTTCTTAAATAATGCTCCCCGAATGTCAGCTTGATTCAGTCGAGAGTGCCCATTTCTTAGCAGGCTGAAGCTCGAATTTGACTTCAAGACTAGTTTGTATAATGTAGACTGCCATTTCAGTGGTAAGTTTTGAGGAGTGTTACGTTGTTTGAAGGACAAAAAAAAACAGTGCAGGAACAGGCCCTTTAGCCCTTCAAACATCTACCGCCCATACTGCCTGACTGAACTAAAAACCTTCCAGGACCAAAGAACACAGAAAATTTGAAGAAGCATCTTTTTGATGAGTCATCAAGTCAAGACTCATATTTAACCATTGTATGTTGACAGTCATCAGATTGTTTGTAAACATAAGATCAAGACTGCACAAGTCTCAATTTGTCATGTGCAATACCACGGGCCTAAATATTCTGTTCCCCAGAGATTTGTACCTCGGTGTCCCGAATTATGCCATGGGAGACCTGTATGTAAAAGATTGTGATCCTTTTCAAAAATATTGTCTTGTTGTCCTGTCCAACACTCATCCCTTAAAAGTTAATTTTGCTATTTATTTATCATTGTTTGTTGGACTTTGCTTTGTGTAGATTGACAGATGAGTTTGCCTTACGAGTAAAATTGACTACAATTGAGGAGTTATTTTGAAAGATTAGATGAAAATGTTTTATTCTAGAATTAGTTTTAATCCTTAAAACTTTTCCTAGTAAATATTCTGCTAAGATAGCCAGAACCTTCTGAAGTCTCCAATTTTAAATTGGTGTTTTGTAGAGTTCCGAGCGCAGGGTAATTGCCAAATGGAAGTTGAAACACAGAAAGTAGAAGCAGGAGTAGGCCATTTGGCCTTTCCAACCTGCTCTACCAATCATTTTAATCATGGCTGATCATCGCATTCAATATCCTGATCTCTTCTCCCTCCCCCCTCCAATATCCCATGATCCCTTTGGCCCAAATTGAAACTTCAGTGCAGTCCTTACATGGGACTTTTGAGGGTTCCGCTTCAGTGCATACTTTGGAGTACCGCCAGGTATGACTCTCTGAGGAACGCAATATTTTGGTCTGGGGTACTGTACATGACAAATTGAGACTTGTGCAGTCTTGATCTTATGTTTTCAAACAATCTGATGACAGTGCATAAAACAATAACAATCAAAGCTGCCATTATTAACACAAACATTAAAAACTAAATGAACTGGAGATCTTAAGTTATTAAAAAATTTGTTGCTTTTGTTTAGCATCATACCTTTGCAGTAAAACACACATTATGTAACCATTTATAATTGCACTACTGCAACAGATTCCTGATGAATGATGTAACATAGCTAAGGAGGCACAAGTGATTTAATGAATTAATAAAGCACCTACCGTTATGAGATCCTAAGAACACTTACATCAATATTTTGTTTTCAAAACATCTGCAGGCACCAGCAAGTTTAAATTTGTAGAGCAGGAGATGGTTGTGATTTTTTTGTTTCCTCGCAACCCTATATTTCCCACTCTATTTCCTTGCAAAGGTAGTGCTACGACTTTTCCTGCAATATTCCAAGTGCTAAGGATACTCCTACCTTGGAGCTAGGTAGGAAATCCCAGGACATTGGCTCAGTGACAATGATGGAAATCAGAACGAAACTTGATGATCGTATTCCAACAATATTGCTGCTTTGCCCTCTGTTAAAGGTTGCAGAGAAGCAATGTTAAATCAAAGTATCTAATCAGTATATCTTGTCAGTTATACATACAGTCCTTTAGCTGCGGTGCTATTGGACAGATCTAGTAAACTGTTCCATCCTAGTTTTGTGTATTGCACTCACTCAAAGTGACAAGAATTCCATTATATTCTTAATTTGAGCCTTGTAGATGTTGGAATGTTTGCAAATTTCAGAAGGGTTAGACTTCTGTGTAAACTTACCTGGCTCCTGCCCTAATCTTGTAGCTATAGTGTTGTTATGGCCAATTAGCAACATAGATAATAGAATCAAAAGCAAGTCATTTGGGTCTTCAAACCTACTCCACTATTTAATGTGATCATGGCTGAACCTCTATCTGAAATAATTGCACACTCCCCAAATTACTTGATGCCCTTAGTGTCTAGAAATCTATCCATTGCCCTCTTAAACTTATTTAATGATTTGGCTTCCACAGCCTTCTGTGATAGGTAATTCCATGGGCTCACCACCCCAAGTGAAGAAGTTTCTCCTTAGCTTGGTCTGTAATGGCCTATCTTGTCTGCTAAGCACCTTTGTTCTAGATCCTCCTTCCCCAAACATCATCCCAACATCCAGTCTGTCCAACCTTGTCAAAATCTCATACATTTCAACAAGATCCCATCTAGTAATTGACATGGTTCAACTAAGTTTTTGAATATTGATGAATACTCTCCCCCTTCAAAGATGTTGATGTTAGGAGACTCTAAGATGACAGCATTGAACGTCAAGAGGAAGTGCCTCTTTGTAGTGCAAATGTTATTTATCAGCACCAGTTTCGATGCTAAACAAGTCCTGCTATAGGCTGATATTGGCTCCTTATTTGTGAGTTAATAGGGAAAAATCAAAGATTGGACTAAATTAATTTATTTGGAGTAAATGCAAAGTAAATATATTTGAGACAACACAAAGACAAAGTGGATTTTGTGTTGTGGTGCATTTGTTAACATGGGGATTTGGAGAATATGAAGCGCCATCTGATGGATAAATCTACATTTACAGGCTTTGCTGTCACAAGTGATGGCCAAATAGAAAATGTGTGACATAAGTAATAAATATATCTCGAGTCATTTTCCCCTGTGACTTTGTACACCAAGTCTGAGATCATGTACTAACTGGCTCGAGGACTGCCTCTTCCCTGCTAACATCAGACTTTTAAATAGACCTACCTTATATTAAATTGATCTTTCTCTGCACCCTAGCTATGACTGTACCACTATATTCTGCACCCTCTCCTTTTCTTTTCCTCTATGTACTCTATGCATGGTACATTTTGCGTATATAGTACACAAGAAACAAAACTTTTCACTGTACCCCAGTACTTGCGATAATAATAAATCAAATCAAGTCAAGACTAAATGCAGTTTTCATTATTGAGAGAAGGGTAATTAGACAGGTAAACAAAAGAAATCCATTTCCCATTGTTAAGTCCTTATCTTTCTTCAATGTGTCATCTCTGTGGGAATTCTGTGGTGAGTAACTTGCCTCCTCGGAGCCTTTTTCCTCGGATGGTGATGACCAACACGAGGGGACATAACTTTAAATTAAGAGGTGGTAGTTATAGGACGGATGTCAGAGGCAGGTTCTTCACACAAAGGGTGGTGAGGGCGTGGAATGCCCTGCCTGCAGCAGTTGTGGACTCTCCTACTTTGGGGGCATTCAAGTGTTCGGTGGATCGGCATATGGATGATATTGGAATAGTTTAGGTTAGAGGGTCCACTGGCCGGCGCAACATCGAGGGCCGAAGGGCCTGTACTGCGCTGTAATGTTCTATGTCCTGACTCCCTAAGCCTGTCCATCGCTTACAATGTATAAATTAAGAGTGTGATGCAATACTCTCCACTTGGACACTTGACCAGTGAACTGAGGACGTATTGGAAGCATTGACAGGCTTAAAAATGGACAGATCCACAGACTTGGATGAATTGCATCCCAGGTTGTGGGAGACGAGGCGAGACACAGACCTAAATATTGAAGGATATAAAACATGTCAGAAAAGCAGTGTTCTGTTGTGGCATTCCAGATGTCATGAAGACATTTCAGACTTTGTTAGGAACAAAAGGTATTTACTGACGAAGAGAAACTTGCTTTCGGAGTTGCAGCCCTCGACTGCCCTGGAGCAGTACTCCAGTCCTTAAATGCTTAGCACAGGAGGAGGCCATTTGGCCCTTTGAGCCTGCTCTGCCATTCATCATGATCACAGTTGATAGTCAAACTCAATTACCTAATCTTTTCTCCCATTACCTTTGATCCTATTCGTCCCAAGTGCTATATCTAGCTGCCTCTTGAATAGACTTAGTGGCATCAACTACTTCCTGTGGTAATGAATTCCACAGGCTCACCACTGTTTGATGAAGAAATATCTTCTCGTCTCTGTCCCAAATGGTCTACCCCAAATCCTCAGACTGTGACCCCTGGTTCTGGACTCTCCACCATCAGGAACAGGCCTAGGCCTGTTAGAATTATTACATGGCTTGCAGATATATTCTGCCAAGAGAGGACTTCATCCTGTGAGCAGTTCCCATTGTCCTCAAGTGATCTACTTCTGCTGTACTGTCTCAAAGAGACAGACATCTCATACACAACATCCCACCCCCTTTAAATTTCTTATGCAATCTTCAAAATTGATAATTCAACCCTCATTCTGAATGTATACACACAAGCTTATACATAGGTTTAAGTTAAGAGAGGAAAGAATTAATGGAAACCTGAGGATCAACTTTTTTAAACATAGGTAGCCTATTTGGAATGAGCTGCCAGAGGAAGTGGGTGAGGTGGGGACATTCCCAACATTTAAACATTTGGACAGATACATGGATAGTAAAGGTTTAGAGAAAGATGGGCCAAAAGCAGACAAATGGGGTTAGCTTAGATGGGCTTTTTTGTTGGCATGGATCAGTTTGGGCCAAAGAGCCTATCTCTGTGGCGTAGATTCTACGATTCTAAGTCAGACTTTTGTATATAGAACATAGAACATTACAGCGCAGAACAGGCCCTTCGGCCTTCGATGTTGCGCCGACCAATTATGAAAAAAAAGCAATGACACTCCAAACTAAACCATTCCCTTCTCTTCCATAAACTTATCAACTAACCTCTTAAACGCCACCAAACTTGGCGCATCTACAACTGCCTCAGGCAGGGCATTCCACTCCCTAACCATCCTCTGGGTAAAGAACCTACCTCTGATGTCCGTCCTATAACTATCACCCCTTAATTTAAAGCTGTGTCCCCTCGTGCTAGCTTTCTCCATCCTAGGAAAAAGGCTATCGCCCTAATGATTGTTCAATCACAGAATCTTGAAGCTTGCGTTTAACATAACACTTCTACAAAGCTTCACCTAATGCACAGTTCCAGATATAGGCTTGCATGGGATTCTTTCATACAGGTTTGCTGCTTTGAGTTCTGCCCTAGACTGTGACTGAACAGGGACTTCACTCTGCAAGTGCTGTCACTCTCCAATCTACTGTTGATCCTCTTTGCTGTCAAGCAATTTATTCTATAGTGCATACAGGTACTATCATTGCAATACAAACCTTGTGTCTTGACAGTTCTTGCACAATCGCAATTTGTCTCTTTTAAAGATAATGGTCATGATACTCTATTTCTGATCTTGGATTATGTGATAAAGTTTGTTCTCTCCCTATTCGGCATGCTTCTATTCAGCATAGAACATTACAGCGCAGAACAGGCCCTTCAGCCTTCGATGTTGCACCGACCAATTAGGATAAAGCAATGACCCTCCAACCTAAACCATTCCCTTTTCGTCCATAAACTTATCCACTAACCTCTTAAACGCCACCAAACTTGGCGCATCTACAACTGCCGCAGGCAGGGCATTCTAACCACCTCTGGGTAAAGAACCTACCTCTGATATCCGTCCTATAACTACCACCCCTTAATTTAAAGCTATGTCCCCTCGTGCTAGCTTTCTCCATCCTAGGAAAAAGGCTATCACTGTCCACCCTATCAAAACCTCTAATCATCCTATATGTTTCAATAAGGTCTCCTCTTAGCCGCCTTCTTTCTAACGAAAACAACCTCGAATCCCTCAGCCTCTCTTCATAAGACCTGCCTTCCATACCAGGCAACATCCTGGTAAACCTCCTCTGTACCCTCTCCAATGCCTCCACATCTTTCTTATAATGCGGGGACCAGAACTGCACACAATACTCCAATTGCGGCCGCACTAGAGTTTTGTACAGTTGCAACATGACGTTGCGGCTCCGAAATTCAATCCCCCTACCAATAAAAGCTAAGACTCCGTATGCCTTCTTAACAACATTATTGACTTGATTGCCAACTTTCAGGGATCTATGCACATACACACCAAGATCCCTCTGTTCATCAACACTATTAAGAGTCCTACCATTAGCCCTATACTCTACACATTTGTTATTCTGCCAAAGTGAATTACCTCACACTTTTCCACATTAAACTCCATTTGCCACCTCTCGGCCCAGCTCTGCAACTTGTCCAAGTCTCTCTGCAAACTATAACACCCCTCTTCAGTATCTACCACTCCTCCGACTTTGGTGTCATCCGCAAATTTACTAATCCATCCTTCAATACCCTCATCCAGATCATTTATAAGAATTACAAACAGCAGGGGCCCCAAAACAGATCCCTGAGGTACACCACTTGTAACCGAACTCCATGATGAATAATTTCCATCAACCACCACCCTCTGTCTTCTATCAGCTAGCCAATTCCTAATCCAATAGCTAAATCACCCTCAATCCCATACATCTGCATTTTCTGCAGAAGCCTTCCATGGGGCACCTTATCGAACGCCTTACTAAAGTCCATATATACCACATCAACTGCCTTACCCCATCCACCTCTTTGGTCACTTTTTCAAAAAACTCAATAAGGTTAGTAAGGCACGACCTACCCTTCACAAAACCATGCTGACTATCCCCAATCAATTCATTTCTCTCTAAATAAGTATAAATTCTATCCCTAATAATTCTCTCCAATAATTTGCCCACAACAGAAGTAAGACTCACCGGCCTATATATAATTCCCCGGAAAGTCTCTAATCCCCTTCTTGAACAATGGGACCACATTCGCTATCCTCCAGTCTTTCGGCACTATATCCGTAACCAACGACGACCTGAAGATCAGAGCCAGAGGCTCTGCAATCGCCTCTCTCACCTCCCAGAGAATCCTAGGGTAAATCACATCCGGCCCAGGGGGCTTACCTAACTTCAAACCCTCAAGAATATCTAGCACATCCTCCTTATCTACTTCAAAACTTTCCAGTTTGCAACCCTGTATCCCAGTGTTCTCCATTGATCATGTTATTATATTTGTTCCTGTACGTTTTCATTAGTAACCATTTAAGCAATTGTATTCTGGCATGTAAACTCAGATTCCTTCTCTGCCCGTATTGCTGCTGTATCTAGTATGCTCCAGCACAACTTCCACAGCTGCTTGGCTTCATTTTCCAGTCCTTCCTTCCATCTTCTGCATCAATAAATCTTCTGCTTGCAACTGATCTATTATTTATTCCATGTGTCCATTTTTGCCATCTATTCCATTCATCCATTTGAGTTTCTTCCAAGGGGAAAAAAAGACTCCCTTTTATCATTTCCTTCTAACAATATTTGATTTCTCCCTTCTCATGCTTTGCACGTTTTCAGAGAACTGACATGTTCCTTTTTTTATTGTAGTTCCAATGAATTTTACTTCTGCATTCAACATTTCTTTCAACTTTTTTATATTTATTAGACAATTCTTCTGAATTGCTAACTTGTTCCAACAGCTGTCTTCTCTTTGGGTTTATCTGTTGCTAAGTCCGCCCAGCACCTTCAAACACTGTACAGTTTCTGCCTCTCTGTAGAATGCCAATTCCTCCAAATTGCTTGTTTGTGTATTCCACACGACTAGGAGTTTGATCATTCAATTAGATCACCAAATAATTCCCAGTGATGGCTGTAGTGAATGATGGCTCTGCTCTAATTTCTGCTTCAACTGTATAGTACCTCTTACAGTAGATGGATATAATATGTCCTACATGAGTGCCAATGGGTCAAATCTTTGAGGTTCTTCACTCTGAAATGAGCAGTTCTCCCACCAATCACGAAACTGATAGCATCCATTTTCTTTGGCTCTTAAGTTCCGTGCAATAACCTCTGCTGAGTCGTGCTTGTGCTTTTTATCTCAGTGACGTTTTACTGTTTATGCACATTTTCATGCAGTTACTCCAGTTCTTTATTGCTTGCTGGTGAATGTTATATTGTTTCTTACTGGCCCTAATAGAGTTCCACCTTCGGCATAGTATTTTTTTAACCTTTGATATGGTTGGGTCACATCTCATTTAGAATAAACTCATGAACTTTTAACTCATTTTCTATTTGCTACAGTCCTCGGAGACCGTTATCTAACTCTTTTTTTTCTTCATTATTACAACTTCTGCTGCGTCTCATCTTATTTTCTGACTGATTTTACCTTTACTGTTTGCTTTTAGTTTATTACTGAGGATGGGATGCAATTAGGTCTTGTTGCTTCAGCTTTTCTTGTAGTCATTTTGGATTTGCAGTACCATCAGTTAGGGCTCTTTGGGCTGCTCCTCCCACAGCAGCCTCTTTGGGTTGCAGTCTGTGTTTGTCGTCATCCTCTTGGGGATCTTGTCCTCTCAAGGGTTATTCAGAAGCGGCCTCTTGTAGGAGTTTTAGTGCCTACTCTTGAGTCTGGCATTGCCTCTTGTTTGCTTATGGACCTTCTTTTGATTTACTCCCTCTTTCAAGTGTTACCCTCAATCTGGAGTTTGCTCTGATCTTTCCATTGTCCTTTGTTCCTCCTAGTGGTCCTTTCATGAAATGTTGTACATGTTTAAATGCATCATTGCTTTAAGAATGCCACTCTGTGTGTCTGTGCTTTTGGGGTTTTGGCAGGAACCTTTTCTTGAAACTTTTTTTTCTAACTTTTTACTGTCGGAAGACTCTTAATTTGATTTCTACTTTATTTTTCCTAGCTGGCTGAAGAGTCCTTCCTTTCTCTAATTATGCTATTCCTTTTGTTAATTTCGTGAACAGTTTTCTTTGATTTTTTTTAGCAAGTAAAGGACTTCTTTTGTTCAAAATAGCAATCTTCACTGTCTGCAGCCCCTTTTGAAAAGGGTGGGTCCTGCAAGTTCTGTTCATATCGGAAGTTCTGTAATCTCAGCTTTTCACTTTGCCACACTTTTGAGAAAGCTTTTGATTTGATTTGATTTATTATTGTCACACATATTAACATAACAGTGAAAAGTATTGTTTCTTGTACGTTATGCAGACAAAACATACTATTCTGAAGGTCTGAGTTACGAGGAGAGATTAGGCAAATTGGGACTGTTTTTCCTTAGAAAGACGTAGACTTAGAGGAGATCTGATAGAGGTGTACAAGATTTTGAAGGGGATAGATAAAGTAAACAGGACTCAAATAGCACGAGGGGTCACGGACTTAGGGTGAGGGGGGTAAGGTATAATTTGGATGCTAGAGGGAGTTTTTTCACACAGAGGGTGGTGGGGGTACGGAATGCGCTGCTAAGTAAAGTGGTGGAGGCAGGTACTCTGGAGTTATTTAAGAAATACTTAGATGGGCACATGAACAGAATGGGAATGGAGGGGTATAGAAAACTGATTTAAAATAGGAATCACGAGCCTTGGGAGTTCCTGGGAAGTGTGTAAATAGTCAATGATATTGATGTACTTGTTTTTATCCTACGGTGCTTTGGTCCACCTTGTTGTCTAACGAGGGGCATACACGCGATGGGTCGTGAGAGGGCTGCTCTTGGACCTTTTTTGAGAGTATCCTACTGCTTCACATCGTTAGTGTATGCTTGACCTGGGCCATCTGATGGGCAACACAACAGCGCAGTGACTATAGCTGTGCTGTGCAGATACATGGATTTGGGCCTGTGTCGGTGGGAGTTTGCGCATTCTCCCCGTGCTTGTGTGGGTTTTCTCCAGGAGCTCCGGTTTCCTCCCAGATCCCAAAGATGTGCTCTTAGGCTAATTGGCAAAACAAATTCTCCCTAAATTGTCTCAAATTTGGTTTTTAATCCATAGATCTATAAACATGGACAGGGATTGCGTGTAGAAGTGGGAATATCGAGGTGGCGGCGAGGGCTCGTTGGGCCGAAGGGCCTGTTTCCTGTGCTGTTTTGTTCTTTGTTGTTCTTTGTATTCGTAGAGAAGGAAACGAGTGAGTGCAGTATGTAGTGTGACAGTCGTAGGGTATAGAGAAAGATCAACTTAATGCAAGGTAAGTCGATTCGAAAGTCTGACAGCAGCACGGAAGAAGCTGTTCTTGAGTCTGTTGGTACGTGACCTCAGACTTCTGTATCTTTTTCCTGAAGGAAGAAGATGGAAAAGAGAATGTCCAGGGTGCATAGGGTCCTTAATTATACTGGCCACTTCACCAAGGCAGCAGGAAATGTAGACAATGGATGGGATGCTGGTTTGCATGATGGATTAGGCTATATTTATGACCTTTTGTAGTTCCTTGTGGTCTTGGGCAGAGCAGGAGCGATACCAAGCTGTGAAACAACCAGAAAAAAATGCTTTCTTTGCATCTGTAAATGTTGCTCCCTGAGACTTTCTCTCTTTCTTCTGAACTTGTTTGACTGTAGCCAATATCTGCTACCTTCTCAGATTTTTCCTCTTTAAATATGAAACACAGCTCTCTTCAAGGTGGATGTACCTTTTTCTTTCAAAAACCCCATTCCTTTTTTTTCTTTTACTCAAGTTTCACTTCCTTGCTCCTGAAAGCTAATCTCACTTTGTTTTCAGTTTTTTAATCCCTTCCCAAACCTCTTGATTTGTCAGCCACACTGTTTTGATTACTTTTCCTGCCTCTCAGGCCGTTTGCTGCTACCTGAACAACTGAGTCTGTTTGCCCAGAACAGGTATTCAGGAGCCTATCCTCTTTTCCAACTTCAATTAAACCAGTTACTCGTAGGTAGGCTATGCCATACAATCAATTTCATTGCATTGCGATATGTTATGATTCCAGGCATTGTCAAGGTGTTTCAGACTTTGTTTAGAACAAAAGTGTGTAGAAGACTGTGTTAAAGAAGCAAATCTATGTGTTTCCCAATTGGAAGGCTGGTGGAAGCAGATTATTCTAATATCTTTAAGGCAGAGCTCAGTAGGTTTTGATAAGCAAGACAACAAAAGGCTATCAGGGGAGGTGGGAATGAAGAGTTAAGGTTACAATCAAGTCGTGTCATTTTTTATTGAATGGTAGAACAGGCTCAAGGGGCTGAGTGGCCTATTCTTGCACCTAACTATTATGTTCCTTTGTTCACACCATTAGGTGAAAAATCTAGCTGGTAAGACCTTAAGATGTACTGTTTATGGAGTACAGATTCATATGTACTTTCCCTTGTAGATAAACTTCATTTTAGAGCAGTTGATCTACCGTGCCACTTCCTGCATCAACCAATTTATTCTTTAGTGAGGTCGTTTTTAGCTGGTCTAGTTGGTGAATTTTCAAATAGTGATCGCTGATGATTCAAAATATCCACTCACCCCTTAAATATTTATCAACTTTGAAATCACAGCATGTGGAGTTTTATGCTTTATTTAATAGACTTTTTTGTAATATGATAATTCCACTCCAAACATATTTTGGCATGGGTGACACTATGGGGATTCGATGAATCTATTTTTATTATCTGCTGCCTGAAGAATTTGCAGCGAACCAGCATGGCCTGGCTTGCCCAGTGATACCATGCTCCAATATTCAGACTCCCATTGTAAAATTAACCAACTTGTGTTTAATAATTAATATTTTTGTAATGGTTTGCAGGTAGAAGAGGAATTATGGGAGGAAGAATTCTTGGAGCGTTGTTTTCAGGAGATGCTGGATGAGGAGGACCAAGAATGGTTCATTCCAGAGCGGGATTTACCAGGCATCAATCAGATGCAACAACAAATGAATGGCCTGTCCATAAATGACAGCAAGACAGAGGAACTCGTGGTAAGGAGGAAAGAATAGTGATTTAAGTCTCCACAAAGGGCCAATAGACACTACATTAGCATAAAAATATTTGCTTTCTGATCACTGCAATTAATGTCCTAGCACCTTCCTTTCCTTTCCATTTTGATTGTTAAATAGGCTTTTGGGCTTGGATTTTCACAAACTGAGTTATGTTTTAAAATCTTTACCCCTGACTCTTGCTAGATTATTCTGAGGCTAAATATTTACTTGTTTTTTTGTGGTAACTGGACAGCCATGAAATTGTACTAAATTCACATCAAAATAAAACTGCAGTACATGCGAGAGATGTTTAGGTTTAGCATTAAAAATCCATACATGCTTCATTCTTTTTTTGAGGTTTTGCTTTTAGACTGTGGAATACGATTTGAAGGTACTCATCTGGATCTTTAAATCCTGGATTGTACAGTCACTTTCAAACTTCCAATCTCATCAATGTGCAAGACAAATTTCAAGTGGTTCCCTAATTTGAGCTGCTCTGGTTCACTGCTTTATACCTGACTGCAAATGGCCTACCGCTATCTGGGATGGCGTACTGTAAGCCCATTGGCTGGAGAAATGTAAATCTTAAAAGGGGAAAAATGGTGAATATATTATGTTTTTAAAGTATGAAGTGTACAATTTCCTCAGCATCAAAGTAGAATATCTGGAGCATTGATACTGCAGTTCAGCGAGTGGGTTATACTACAAATCCTGCAAAATGTTTTCAATTGCCCTGTTCTGAGGAGATGCAATGGGAAGGTTGGGTGCTTTCTCACGCAGTAAATTGGAGGAGGAGAGGAATTGGTAAACAGATCACCAAAAGTTACTATTGACTACAAACGAACAGATTATTACACAGCCGCCAGCATTCTATATCATCTGGTCAGTTGAAGGAAAACACTGTGTGCAAGAAAGACAGAAACCAAACTGAGACCTGGGTTATAATTTGGAAAACTGAGTGCAGCTGTTCAGTTGAATTGTGAGGGGAGTGATTAAAATGATGCTTGTCCTGAGAGGCACTCTGATGTTCAGTTTTTGTGAGAGTTAGAAATATGTTGAAGGGAATGAGCTATTTCGAGAGATTTGTGTTTGAGGCCAGCTAACGTGACAGAAAAGTTTTTACTGGCCTTTTTGTGTTCTTAAGTAATCTGTACACTGTTTTCTGCCAATTTTCTTTGTCACATCTTCTCCTCCTCCTCCCTCTCACTTACCCTCCCTTGCTCTCCCACCATATGTTTAGATTACTCAACCAAGGTGATTAAAATTATGGCTGTATAGAAACATAGAAAATTGAATCAAGAGTTGGCCATTCTGCCCTTCGAGCCTGCTCTGCCATTAAATTTGAACATTGCTGATCATAAAGCTATGAATTGATTGTAAAATTCAATATCCTGATGCCATTCCCTCATATCCTTTGATCCCTTTACCTTCAAAAGCTGCATCTAATTTCTTCTTGAAATCTCTCAATGTTTTGGCCTCAACAACTTGCAGTGGTAGTGAATTCTACTTTGTGTGAAGAAAGTTCTCCTCACCTCAATCCTTAAAGTTTTACCCAAACTTTCTGGACTTCCCCACCATCAGGAACATTCTTTATGAATATACCTTATCTAATGCTGTTAGAAGTTTGTAAGTTTCTGAGGTTGCCACTTACTTTTCCTAATTTCTAAGGAATACAAACTTAAATGACTTTGTCTCCCCTCGTATTCCTGGCCATTTCAAGAATCAGCCTGGTAAACCTTCACTGTATCTCTTTAGAAAGGACATCTTTCCTCAGATAAGAACATCAAAACTCCATATAATACTCAGATTGTGGCCCCACTAACATCCTGTTTAATTGCAATAAAACACCCTTATTCCTGTACTCAAATCCTCTTGCTGTGAAGGCCATTGTATTATTCACCTTCTTTACTGTAGCATGGTAGCATAGTGGTTAGCTCTGCTGCTTCACAGCTCCAGGGATCCGGGTTCAATTCCCAGCTCAGATTGCTGTCTGTGTGGAGTTTGCACATTCTCCTCATGTCTCCGGGTGCTCCGCTTTCCTCCCACAGTCCAAAGATGTGCAGGTTAGGTTGATTGGCCATGCTAAAAATTGCCCCTTAGTATCCTGGGATGCTTAGGTTAGAGGGATTAGTGAGTAAAATGTATAGGATATGGGTGGGGGTATAGGATATAGTCTGGGTGGGATTATAGTCTGAGCAGACTCGATGGGCCGAAGGGCCTCTTTCTGCACTGCAGGGCTCTAGGTTCTATGATCTACTGCCTGCCACACCTGCACACTTACTTTAAGCGACTGATGCACGAGAGCAGCAAGATCTCAGTGAGTATTCACCTCTCTCAATTTACACCCACTCAAATAATAATCTGCCTTTCTATTGTTGTGATCAAGAAGCTGTTGTGGAAGTAATTTCCCTGCCCCCTCAGTTCCCTATGCCTCAACAGGCTGTTCAAACTTCAGGTATCACAACTATGTGAAGATGTGCCCTGTGGAATAGATGAAGTGAACCAGTGGATATGGTGTATTTGAACTTTGAGAAAGCTTTTGTTAAAATCTCTCATAATAGTTTAGTATGCAAAATTGAAGCAAATGGGATTCATGGATATTGGCATGGATTGAGAATTGTTTAGCATGCAGGAAACAGAGTGTAGGAATAAAAGAGTCATTTTTGAATTAGCAGACACTGACTAGTTTGGTCCCAAAGGGGTCAGTGCTTGTGCCCCAGCTATTCACAATATACATCAATGATTTGGATGAGGGAACCGAAAGTAAATTTTCAAGTTTGCTAATAACACAAAACTTGTTGGGAAGCTGTGTAGTGAGGAGGATGTTCAGAGGCTTCAAGGGATTTAAATAAGTTGAGTGAGTGGGCAAATATTTGGCAGATGCAAGACAATGTGGATAAATGTCCACATTTATTGCAAATCAGTCCAAAGGTGTGACAGTTAGTTGATTAGCTATGTTAAATTGCCCCTTGGTATCAGGAAGATTAGCAAGATGGAATGGGTGAGAATGTTGTTGGTGCAGGCTCAATGGGTCAAATGACCTCCTTCTGCATTGTAGGGATTCTATAAATGTGAAGTTATCCACTTTGGACGAGGAAGCAGAATGGCCGAATGTTATTTAAATGGTGGTAGATTGGAAAACGTTGATGTACAAAGCTGTCCTAGTACATCAGTCATTGAAAGCAAGCATGTATGTACAGCAAGCAGCTATGAAGGCAAATGACATGTGGATCTTCATTGCAAGAGGACTTAAGTATAGGAGCAAAGATGATTTACCAAAGCTGTTTAGGACCTTGGTGAAACAACACCTAGAATATTATGTGCAGGTTTGGTTTCCTCATCTAAGAATCAGCTTACCATAGATAGAGCACAGCAAAGGTTCACCAGACTGATTCTGAGGTGCAGAATTGTCATATGGAGAAAAATTGGGTCAACTAAGCCTGCATTCATTGAAGTTTTAAGAATGAGAGGGGATCTAACTGAAACGTATAAAATTTGATAGAATTGGACAGACTGGATGGAGATGTAATATTTCCTTTCGCTGGAGCGTCTCAAACAACGGTTCACAGTTTCAGAATATGGGGCAGGCCAAATAGGATTGAGATGAGGAAATGTTTCTTCACTCACATTTATTGAACTCAAGGGATTCTTGACCATAGAAGGCTGTGGAGACTAAATCACTGAATATATTTAAGAAGGAAATGGATTTCTAAACTTTAACTGTTCCAAAGGGTATGGGAATGTACTGGAGTATGGCATTGAAACAGAGGATCATGTTGAATGGTGAAGCAGGTTTAAAGGGCTGAATGGCCTATTGTTCCCATTTTTTAAATATTTCTGTGCCAGATTTGTTCTCATTGAACATGAACATATTCACTTCTCAGCAGAGCACCACTGAATAGCAGTCAGCCCCATCGGGACTCGGGTTGATATTTTTCCTCTTCATTGTTCGGTGTTGCCACATGTTTGTGCAGTTTATATTTTCTTAAAAAATCATCTTTTGTGACTGTATAATTCAAATGTGTCTATTCTTCCCTTTTTTCCCTCTAGAGTAAAAGTACTCTGAATCCCGACGCCAAGGAATTTGTTCCTGGAGTGAAGTATTGAAATTCGGAGATTCTTGCAGGCTGCCCTCTGCTGGAGGGCAACAAAAAAAAATACAATTTCTGAACACTGTGAAGCAAGTCACTTTTTAGGAGGGCCTATTTGTTATAGATGCTATTGGATTACCCACCCTCTGCCCCCTCCCCAACTGAAGACCTGTTTTAGATTTACTGTTTTTTTTGGCTTGGTTCGGCTTTATTGCAAAAACAGCTTGGCCCTTTCACACTTTCTGGTACATGGAAGGCCAAGTTGGCATGCTCTCGCTGGTGTACGGTATTCCGTCTGCCACGTATCACAGTGGGTCTGTTACTTAAAATGACTGGTTTCATGGCATGGTGAGTGGTGAAGGAGGTGAATTGAACGTAATGCCAGAAGTTGCTCAATGTAGGATACTCCATATTTCTGAAGGATGAATTTAAAGTGATGGTATCTTTTTTAAAAAAAAATTAAAAATTGGCTCAAGCGAAATAACAAAAGCACTTTGCCAAAATGATTTGATTCTAAAAGAATTGACAAATTACCAACTGTTGGAAACACACACGCACATACCCACAACCTTTGGCTATTTTACTGCCTGATCATAAACTTCCCTGTCTTCCCTGCTCCAAGAGCTTTACAAATGTTGGGGATGTAGAACAGCTATACAGAATACAGTATTACCACTGCCATTATATGTAGTCAATTTTATGATCTAAACAAATTTCCTTCTAAAATAACATTGAAACTAGCAGTAAAGGGAACTTGCTGTAGAAGCTAAATATGTTACAATGCATATTGTAAAATTTTATAAATGCAGTATATGTATCTTTTTGGGTTTTTTTCTGAAATGCAGCCCAAATGAGCTAATCGAAAACCAAAAGGGATGCTGTTTGTTAAAAATAAGTTTGTGTCGGGAGATCCTTTAACTGACTGAAAATTGGGTTACGCTTTTCACAGCAGGGGAGGAGGGTGGGCCATGTAAAATTACCCAAGCTACAGAATCCACAAGTGCTCGGCAAAGAGTTTTTCATGTAGCACACACCTGACATGAGAATCTAGCTCTCAAGTTCTCACAAAAACATCATTGCTTCTGTCTGCCTAAATGATGAAAATGGCATTGCTGTTGCAACCTCTCTCGCACTTTCTGTCTCCCTGGGAAGATGATGCTCCTTTCAAGGCTCAGATCTATTTTTTTTTTCTTTTCTGATCTTGAGGACGAGTGAGTGCAGAAACCGACAGTACTGGAAAATAGATTTTTATTTTAAGAAAACAATAAGGTACTTGGCTACTCTTCTAAAGCTTTGGTCAGTGGAAAGTTCGGAAGTTCAGTGGATGAATATGGTTTTTAAAAAAGATCATGAATAAATTCTTTGGGTGACGGGGATGTGTTGGTTCAGGACCTGATGGTATAAAAGTGGTTTGGCAGATGCCCTGATTTAAGTAGTGTTAAAAGTTTTGTTTTGCACGTTGTGTTTCATTGGGAGGGAATTGAATTGGGTCTTAAGTTTTGATGCTCACCCTTTTCTTTAGATCTTTAGAAAGGCATCTCATAATTCATCATTAGGCACAGAAATAAGTTTCAGGGAGGGAATTAATTTCCAATTTGGAAGCAAAAAAATTAAAGACTGATGCCTGATTTTTCTTTGTGAAAGTTTTTAGTTACTCCAACCCAAAATCTGCTGTAGGGGAGTGGGTGGTTGAGGAGTAGTAACCTTCATCTCACTGCAGTACTTTGGCCATTGATTTCTGAATTTTGGTGCTGGAAAAATGCTTTCTAGGGGGTGTAAGTGGGTACTGAATTATTGAAATTTTCTATGAATTTGACATTTTTGGGCATGTCAGACTTTGACTTCTTCTAATCACCTGTCCTTAAAACCATGCAGGTCCTGAACGGGTGGGGGTTTTCAACCCCATAGTACTCATTTTCAGATATTGAAGTTGCTGTATTTCTTCCTGAGCCTTGTGTCAGCTTATATTAACAAAATGTGTTTTATTGCTAATAATTTAAACCTAGTTTACCCCATTGAAAATGTTGCAAGATATTTTTATTGTACCCATTTCATGTTTCACCCAACTAATCCCACAAACTTTGATTAGATCTTTTTGTGGCTGCATCGAGTAGCTCAAATCTCTAGAATGAGACCACTGTTAAGATGCTTTGGCAGGTTCCATGATAATTGCATGTGAACAGTTCTTTATTTTTCTCTTCACTCCCATCCAGTTCTGTGGTTCTGTTTACAAAAGTAGTGTAAATTCCATTATGGTTGTTTTAATAAATGAAGATTTTTTTACATGCTGTTATGCAGGACATCTGGCTATGGCCAAAAGCATCTGTTTATGGCTCCTTCACTCCCCTAGTACACTTCCTACTGTCATTAAAAAAAACTTAACTTTAATATTCTGCATAATGTAAGCTGCCAAGTAATACTTTATTAGAAATCAACTCCCCTTTATATATTTTATAAACCAGATGGATGATATTGTATCATTCTGACAATCAATGCTTGACCCACTTAAAGTTGAAAGGATTTAAAGATATTTGAGTCTGTTTCAAGGTGACATTTTTCCCCCTGATGTTCTTTCACACATGCAGTGTTTGCTATCTTTGCTTAAGGTACATTGGTGTTTGGAAGAAAGAAATATTCCATTTTCATCATCCTGTGTCATCATTAAATGCCCCTGAATTGGTTCTAATACGGGTGGATGGCCCGCTCTACATTTTTTAGTTGTAGCCTGGCTTTATTAGAACAACATCTTTGCACCAGTCCAACATTCTCCTTTGCCAAGCTTACTTGAAACATAGAATCTCTACAGTGCAGGAGGAGTTCATTCGGCCCATCAAATCTACATTGACAACAATCCCACCCAGGCCCTAACACCGTAACCCCATATATTTACCATGCTAATCCCCTGACACTAGGGTCAATTTAGTTGTGGCATCTTTGAGTGTAGTGCTAGTTGCTGCTGAATTTAGGTCACTTTGGTGCTGCATAAGTACCCACCAAAAACATGAATTTCTTTTGTCTGATCAGGAAGTTCAATCACATTAATCTAGAGGATTGGAAACTGCATTTTGGGGGTGAAGAATGAGTTTTTGGTCTTTTAGTGACAGTGATTAAAGGCATTTTTGCCACATGTGAAATCATACTGACCAGGAGGTTCTAGGTTCAATCCTTGGTGAGTGTTAAGTAAGCTGATGACAGCAAAGAAATAGCAATGGATGCTTACTATTGCATCTGTGTCGGAGACAAGAGAAAAGGAAGTAATAATGGAATCCATCTCCTGTCTGTGTCCAGTGCTTAAGGAAAAGCCCATGTGTTTGAATGGCTAGCTGAACCGTGATCAGATTCAAATATGGTGATCTCCACAGTCTGGTTCTGAAAATTGTGTTTGAGGTACAAGTGGCAGCATTGACGGATTTCAGCATAAGCCAGTGACATCAAAGGAAAGGTGGTTAAAGTTTGAATAGTGTGATGGGAGGTATTTAGGACAGGAAAGTTCCATTATGATAACTCATCCCATGCTTGGGAAATTCTTAATTAATTTTAGATTTTTGTCAGACTAACCTCAGAATAACTTTCTTTTTCTGAAACCTAATTTTAGCCATTACTGCTTATTTTGATCTGCCTTCCAGTCTACCTAAAAGGAGAAAAATAGTGTTGCTGCTGTTTCTCCTGTTCCGATTATTCCATCATATTGTCGCAATTCTGAACTTTCAGGGGGAAAACTTCTTTACAATGCATTTTCTGAATTTAGTATTGAAGAAGGTAAGAAAAGGATTTTTTCTGCTTTAATCATTCTGCAGGAAAACAGGGTGAGTCATTCTAGGTTATTGTATGTTGCATTTAAAATAATGTACGGCAACTATCATGCCTCCTCCACCCAACTTTCCCCCCTTGAATCTTTAACTGGGAGACTATAAATTGTGGCCAAGAGAGAATTTTTCTGAATTCCGGTTTCTCTAGTGCAATAATAATTGGGAATTAGAGCATCAAGGTGAATAAAACAAACACATCTCGGAACATGAATGTGTTTTTTGATGGTAGAGTTCAGACGGTAAAGTTCAGCCCTATGTTAAGTCTCAGGTGATCTTTGGACTGTGTAGAGTCTTAAAGTTCTCCCTGTGTCTGTGGGTTTCCTCCCATGTGGGGTTAGGTTGATTGGCCAAATTAAATTGCCCCAAAGTGTCATGTGAATGTTTGGGGTTACACGGATAGAGTCTGGGTGGGATTGTGGTCTGTGCAGACTCGATGGGCTGAATGGCCCCCTTCTGCACTATAAGGACCCTGGCTATTAAGGTTGCTCTTCTCTTAAATTCCATTAGTGATCCAAAATGTTGTTAATGCAACCATAGAAATTAAGTTTAGCCAGGGTGATTTGCATGCATTAGGCTTTGTGGATATTTGGTTGCTATTTGGCAAATTGTCTGGGGTTTCTCCCCTTCTTCCCCTCTGCCAATCCCATTCACTTCACCTCTTCATAGCTGCATAGTTAGTATTTGTGTAGTAATGAGGATCTGCGTTAGAAAATGCTGTTTGTACCACACATCCAGGTACACACTAGGCTGTTTCAAGAATTGTGGGGTTCCTATATGCTTGTATTTATATACTTTCCATTTGTGCCCATGTTTTGAAGCTTAGAAGCAAATGAACTCTCCATTATGAGGATAATCTATCCCACCATGCACTTAGCCTTTCATTTTCTTTCAAATTTCAGGGAAAGGGAGGTATTTTTGGTTTTTCAACCCATGTATCTCCATTTTTGTTAATTGCAAATAGGATGCATGTAGCTCCTTGGGCCCATTCTGTATCGATTTGATGGTAAACTGCATTGGGGATAAAAGTTCCTGGTCAGTGCTACGGTTCATGTACGTCACTGTTGGCTATTTTGTTTATTGCTTGCATGTGTGAGGTGTTGGTGCAAGGGTGAGCTAAGGCTTTAATGACGCAAGGACCTACCGCACCAGCTTTGCTTTTTAAATTATGCAGGGGAAAAGAAAACGAGCAAAATCAGCTGTTCTACGTGTTGCCATTATCCTGGCTGCTCTATGCATTTGTTTAATACTTTCCGTCAAGATTTACCTGTAAGTGGGAATTAAAAAAAAGAGCAAACTAAAATGCTCGACTGCTGGACCTGTCAGGGCAATGCTGAAGTCCTGTGCCCTTGAAGCTGACAGCTGCTCATTTCTAAGCTTGCTGTGTAATTGGAATAGTTGGCAGGGTGCTAGAATTCTGTTTCTTTTCTCATTTGTGTTAACTTGCTACCTATATTTTAGTTTAAATTTGCATTTCACTTGGTACAATATGCACTTGAGACATTGAGCTTTTTTTGTTCATTGCTGGAGGACTAGATTTGGAAAAATTCCATCTTTGCATCTGGAGGATAACTTACAACATTTCTGACAGTAATGAATGCATTTCAAGAATCTTTTATGGACATTTTGGGACATCTTGAAGTTGTGAAAAGGTTGAAAAATATGCAATTCTTCCCTTCTGTCTCTCTTCTTTTTTTTCCTCCCTCTGTCAAATTATTGCAAACCAATCATGACCAAAAAGTGGGGGGAGGGGGGATTAAGAGTCATCCTGTTAAACAGTATATAAGTTGTAAAACCAAAATATTTAAGTTTTAACATTGAAAACCTTGTTGAACATAGGAACATATTGTGTGATTTATTTTGTTAATTCATTTGGAAAGGTCTAGCGCCATGACTATGCATTTGGGGCAGGGTAATGTCCCATTATCTAACTGGTTTTTGTTTCCCTACAGCCTCTAGTTCACTTATCCCTGAGGCTTACAATCTTCAATGGCAGACTTGGCTGGTAAAGATTTAACCAAGATGGCATTTTGTAGACTGAAACCTAGCAATCCTATTGGCAGAGATGCATAGCCATTAAATGCATTGCCGCCTAGCTCCCCAATTTACTCCAAGACGTCCACTAACGTCACTCTGAAATTGATTTCTTAAAAAGTCAACTGAGAGGCCGTGTATCTCAGTTCCCTCTGGAAATTATCCAACATCTTTTCGAGCATGCTTTTTTTTCTTTTACCCTGCCTCTCGGTCCTCAAATAGCCCTATTCATGATCTTAAATTGTTGGCAATTGGTCTTGGTCCCACAAAAATTCAGTTACACAGTATCATTATTGCCATTTTGCTACTTGGTAGTTAATGAATTGGATCAGTCCTGGGGTAAAATCTGTTTAAACCACAGTTGCCAGCATATTTCTGTATTACTACCATTTCTGTATTAAAAATTGAGTTCTCAGCATTTTGTCGAGACAAGGCCACTATCCGATTGTGGATGTATTGCCTTGGTTTATTGTTAATTATCTGACACAAGTGTGGAATAAAATTTGTAATTTACTTATTCGTTTAGTCTGTTTTCCTTGAACTGCAATATACAGAATTCTGAGTACAAAATAACAACCATACAGATATCAAGAAATTGTTGATAGAAGTTGCAGCACAAAAAATTCTGTCCAAATGATCTTTGATCTCCCCTACTGATGGAAACATCATTTACATCACATCAAATTCTTTCATAAACCTGATGACGTTTATCAAATAAAATTATTACAAATCCAATCAATAAAAAAATCACATTTGAGGTATTTTATCACAATGGAATCCTATTTATCCAACACTGACAAAACATATTCAGTATGTGTCTTCATTTGTGGTACCTATTTGTGTTTGCAGGTGCTATGTATACTTATCTGACATTTAAGTGTGTCTTTTGTGCTGCATTGGTTCTGCAACAAAAGATGCTGAAAGTCATTTACTCCATCTCAATGAATTTAAGTATTTATGGCCAGTCTGCATGATGATGCACCGAATCTGCTCACTGAATTCAGGTTGAGACTGCAGCAGATGCATTTCATATTGCCACTAGCAATCAGTGTCATCTTTCTGGGCTGGATTCAGACCCATTCCTTATTTGATGGGGCAAGCCTGGTCAGTTTGACACCATTGATCCATTTGGTGAAGAAACAGAAAATTGGAATTCTAATACAGAAATATTCCAAAGTTATGTTCCAGGAAACAAGATTCTTGAGGACCTCATGGTTCTGTCTTAGCACCATTTGTGGTAAAACTTCTAATTTATTCTATAGTCTGATTCAGCCAGTGCGTTCATGTTTTATAAGAGAAATTGGATGGAAGGAGAAAATATAGCACAATTTGTTGTGGACTAAAGTGCTTCTGGATGATATGATTATAGATGTCTATTTTGTAGGTTGAGGAATGAGGCTTTTCAGTAGGCCTGTGCCAGGTGTTGTGGGAATCAAGAGAGTAACACATGACTTCATCCTTGTCTGCCAACCTGCCGCAGATGCTTCTGTTCCAATAGAACTGACAGCAGTGACCAACAAACAGTTGTGGAGAAAAAGTTCCATCTTTACATTGAGGATACTCTCCATCATGTGTGGCACTACACCATGCCAAATGGATAGATGTTGCACAGTTCTAGCAGCTCAGGATGGGGCATCTATGAGGTGCTGTGATTCATTAACAACAGCAGAATTGTGTTTAATCACAATCTGTAATCTCATGGCCCAGCAGGTTCCTCACTTTTCCATTACCACCAGCCAGGAGATGACCCTTCCTCCAGTTCTGATGAAGGGTCATCTGGACTCAATGTTCCTCTTCTCTTCCCACTCTTCCTGGCTCAATGAAGAGCGCAGGAGGGCATGCCAGGAGCAGCACCAGACATACTTAAAAGCAAGGTATCAACTGAGTAAATATATTATATGGAACTATTTGCATGTCAAACAATGAAAGCAGTATGTGTTAGAGGTAAGTGACCCTACAACCGATGGATCAGTCTTGTCACATACAGTTGTGAATGATGTTGGACAATTAACTCACTGAGGGAGGTGGTTCCTCAAATAGCCCCATCCTGTAATTTAGGGGTGAAGAGGGTGGTGGGGGCGAGCTCAGCACATCAATGTAAAAGGTAAGGCTAAATCATTTACAACAATCTTTAGGCAGAAATGCCAAATGGATGCAGCTTTTGTTATCAACAATTGGCTTCAACTTACTCTCAGTGAAAAAATTGTGTTCAGTTCCTTCCCAGTTGCTTTTCCTTTACTTCAGGCAGTCTTGTGCCAGGGATTCGTAGTTGCTTGTGGGGATTGTTACACTTATTCGAGGAGGTTTTGCGGGTGCCTTCCTCCGTCCTGTGGAGGTTACTTGCAGCAGTAAAGTTCCAAGATAAGCACTTGTTTCCATTAAAACCATATGATGTAGGAGCAAAAGTAGACCATCTAGCTGACCGAGTTTGCTCTGCCATTGAATGAATCAAGACTGACCTATAATGATGATCCTCAAATCAACTTTCCTGTCTTATACCTATAGCTCTTCATTTCTGTCTTAAGGGCCTAGCCTCCCCACCTCTCTGTGGTGAAGAATCCCACAAATTCACTCTCCTCTGAGAGAAGAAATTCCTCCTCATCTTTGTCTTAAATGAACAACCCCTTACCCTTGAGATTATGCTCTCTAGTCCTAAACTCTCCAGGGGGGGGGGGGCGACAGCATCTACCTTGTCAAGCCCACTGAGATTCCAATATGTCTCAATAAGATAGAATCTACAATTTATAAGGAGGCATTTGGCCCATCGGGCCTGCATTGAAAGCAATCCAACCCAGGCCCTATTCCTGTAACCCCACATATTGACTCTCCTAATCCACCTAACACTGACGGGCAACTTAGTGTGGCCCATGAATCTAACCTGCACGTTTTTAGACTTGGAAGCAAACCAGAGCACCTGGAAGGAAACCCATGCACAAACTACATTCAGACTTCCACCCAAGGTTGGAATTGAACTCAGGTCTCTGGTGCTGTGAGGCAGCAGTACTAACCACTGTGCCACCATGCTACCCACTCATTCTCCTAAACTCCAATAGTACAGGCTAAAGATGGTCAACCTTTCCTTATAATTCCTCCACACCTGCGACCAACCAAATGAAACTTATCTGCGCTACGTCTAATATCAGTATATCTTGGTTAAGGGGACCATATCTGTTCATAGTATTCGAGGTGTGGTCTAACCTTTATGGTTTCAACAAGATTTCCTTATTTTTGTAGAGAAATGGAGAAAAGAACAAAACTCAGAACATGAAAGCGAGGTTATGCTCCATTCTCTTTGAAATGAAGGTCAACATTGCATTTGCTTTCCATATTACCTGATGAACTTGCATGTTAGCTTTTTGCGATTTATGCATAAGGACCCCCAAATTTCTGTGTTTAACTAATCTTCAACTCCTTTATTCTTCTTACCAAAAGTACATAACGTCACATTTTCCTAATTATGTTCTATGTGCCAAGTTTTGCCCACTCACCTAACTTTTCTATACCCCTCTGTAGATTTATTGTGTCATCTTCATCACCTTCTTTGTGTCATCTACAAACTTATATTTGTACATTCCCTTCCTGTGTCCAAATCACATATATACTACATATAAAAAAAATTGTGGGCCCAATAATGATCCCCATTGAACTCCACTAGTTATAGGTTACCATCCTGAAAATGCCTGCTTATCTTCTATTTGTTAGCCAATCCTCTTACCATGCTAATACCCAGAATGTGCTCTTATTAAGTAGCCTTTTGTGTGGCATCTTACCAAACATGTTTTGGAAATCAAACTACATTACACCTACTGGTTCCCCTTTATCTATCCTAATTGTTATCACCTCAAAGAATTCTAATAAATAATAAGTTTCCCTTCATGTAGCATGCTGACTCTTCTTGATTATATTATACATTTCTAAATGCTCTGCTATTCCTTCATAAAGGATTCTAACATTTTGCCAATGACAGATGCTAAGAAATTGGCCTATAGTTAAAAGCAAAATACTATGCTTGAAATCTGAAACAGAAACACAAAATGCTGGAAAATCTCAGCACATTCGACAGCATCTGTGGGAAGAGAAGAGGAACATTTTGAGTCCAGATGACCCTTCGTCAGAACTGGAGGAAGGGGTCATCTATGAGCTATGCACTCAAGCACCAGCACTCTGACCGTTGTTTTTGCTTCTTACAGGACCTCATTACTTTCAGTTGTCCCTGCTCTCCTCACTGGAGAAAAAAATTAGATACAGCTTTTGGGGCTAAAGGGATAGAGGGACCAGGGGAAAAGGAATTAGGGTATGGAATTTGATGATCAACCATGATCAAAATGAATAGCGAAGCATTCTTGAAGGGCCCAATGGTCAATAGCTTCTATTTTCTATGTTTCTGTAAAGTCTCTTTCTTTATACCACATGCTCCTTGCTGAAGTCTCACTCTTCCTACACCAGCATGTAAAAACTTTGAGCTTTAATAAACCCGTATTAATTTGCAACAGTACCATCTTCTAACTTGAGTTACAAAGTGTCTTTTCATAGGAACCATAGAAACCCTACAGCACAGAAGGAGGCCATTTGGCTCATTGAGTCTGCACTGACCACAATCCCACCCAGACCTTACCCCCATATCCCTACATATTTACCACTAATCCCTCTAACCTATGCATCTCAGGACACTAAGGGCAATTTTATCATGGCCAATCCATCCAGTCCGCACATCTTTGGACTGTGGGAGGAAACCAGAGCATCCAGCAGAAACCCACGCAGACACAAGGTGAATGTCAAACTCCACACAAACAGTTGTTCAAGCCGGAAATCGAACCCAGTTTCCTGGAGCTGTGAAGCAGCAGTGTTGACCACTGTGCTACCGTGCCGCCCTTTTTGATGCACGTAAACTAAATAGCGATGAAACAATAAGGTGGAAGAAAAGGGGTTTCCAATTCATGCTCTAGTCAAAGATATTACTGCAACTGGCAGCTTGTTCAACCAATTGCTCGACATTTATCCCAATTTTAGCATCAACTTGGTCATTGGTTGAAGCTGTCTCCATATGGAGAACCTGATTGGTTGGTGAATATCAGGAGCTAGCATTCACAGTGGTCTCACATTAATGAAGTGTTGTCAGCTGTATATCCTATCCTGACCCCCTGTCATGCTCATATATTTAAAGCTGTATTTTGTGATGCTATCCCTCACACATATGCACGTGAGGTCATGTTCAGCAGTGTCTCATGCTGAAATAAGATTCTCTAGCAAAGATTCTTTACTCAGAGGGTAGTAAGGGCGTGGAATGCCCTGCTTGCAGCAGTTGTGGACTCGCCAAGTTTAAGGGCATTTAAATAGTCAGTATGGATAACATTGGAATAGTTTAGGCTAGAGGGTCGTAAAATTGGTTCCATTGGTCGACGCAATATTGAGGGCGGAAGGGCCTGTATTGCGCTGTAATGTTCTGTGTTCTGTTCTTACCTCCATACATCTTTAAGTCCCCCTCTCAACCCCACATTTCTTCTCTCCTGACCACTTGCTGCCCTTTGCCTGTTATCCCACTCCCTAATTTTCACTGTCCTAGCTCATGGTAAGCAGCAAGTGGCAAAAGGTTGGGAGAGAGGTGATGGTGAGAGGTAGCAAGGGGATCAGTGGTGAGTAAGCTGGATGTGCAGATATGTGCGATATCAATCAGAATAGGCATTGAACAACCACTTCAGGCACAAGTGGACAAAGTGAGTTCTAAGGGAATCAGGAGTTGAAGTACATTGAGTCATTTCCACAGTAGCTCAACTGCAGTGTTAATGTAAGCCTACTTGTGACTTTAATAAATAAATTTTAGACTGTAGCAACACAATGCTGATTCACAGCACCAGGAACTTGAGTATGATTCCTGACTTGGGTCACTGTTCAAAATCTGCACATTCTCCCCATGTCTGCATGGGTTTTCTCTGGGTGCTCCGGTTTCCTCCCACAGTCCAAAGATGTGCAGATTCGGTGGATTGGCCATGCTAAATTGTCTCTTAGTGTTAGGTGGACTAGCTAGGGTAAATGCATGGGGTTGTGGTGATGGGACCTGGGTGGGATTGGGGCCAGTGCAGACTTGATGGACCAAATGGCCTCCCTCTGCACTGTAGGAATTCTACGATTCTTTCATTTGGAAGGTAAATGCTGACAGAGCGACTGAGCTAAATGTCTTGTTTCTGTGATGTAACTTCTGTGACGGTACTTTCAAGGATTTGAGAGGTCAAGTCACATGTCTAACCAGGTCTCTTAAAGGGCTCATTGAGCTGAGTTAATCTGCGTTGGCATTTACGCTTCTTGGGAGCTAACTTTTCTAATACTATTGACCTGCCTTCTTCCTGTAACCCTGCACCTCATTCTGATTGTTAATGTAGTTTCTGGGTCAATCACTAAAAGTGGCTTCCAGACTCATTGAACTTCATTCTCAGAATATGGATGTAGGTGGATTTTATTGCACCATTTGATACAGCTGAATGGCTTTCTTCCAGGCAGTATTCCTCCCCTTAAGAATGCTCACAAAGCAGTTCAATTTTTACATCGATCTGATCTTGGCTGTTTTTGCTGATGCCAGCTTTTGAAAAATAAAATTCTGAAATTACATGAGGGATTCTGAACTCATGGGGATAGATATCTGTGTCTGGCTGGAGATGGGAATGATCTCAGGAATGTCTAGAACCCATTGTTTTCACTGCAATTGTAAATTTCTGGTACAAAAATAAGCCCATACAATTATTCCTATGGGCAGTGAAAAGTTCAGGTCAATGTCGAGTCATGACATCGTGCACACAACTGGGCGGCATAATGCCAGGCCAGATAAGGACAGTAGATTTCTTTCAGTTTGCACTGCTGCCTCACAGCACCAGGGACCTGGGTTCAATTCCAACTTTGGATCATTGTCTGATAAAGAACAAAGAACAACACAGCATGGGAAACAGGCCCTTCGGCCCAATGAGCCTGTGCCGCCATTTTAACATTATGCGTGCCCTCCTCTACCTTTGACCTTTGAAGATTGCAGGAAGACTAATTTAGGGACAATTTGTTACACCAGTCAGCCTAAGCACGCTTTTGGGGTGTGGGAGGAAACTGGAGCACCTGGAGAAAACCCACACAATCATGGGGAGAATATGCAAACTCCTGCAGACACCGGCCCAAAACTGTATCTGCACAGCAAATAGCGATAGTCACTGAGCTGTCATGTTGCCCGTCAGATGGTCCAGTTTAAGTGTACACTAACAACGTGAAGTACTAGGCAACTTTCGAAGCAACATCCAAGAGCAGCTCTCACACGACCCACCATGTGTATGCCCGTCGTTGGTCAACATCACCTGTGAAGTGAAAAAAGACAAATCTGATTTGATTTGATTTATTATTGTCACATGTATTGGCATACAGTGAAAAATATTGTTTCTTGTGCACTGTACAGACAAAACATCATTCATGAAGAAATGAACTAGAGAGTGCAGGATGTAGTGTTACAGTCACAGCTAGGACATAGAGAAAGATCAACTTAAAGCAAGGTAAGTCCATTCAAAAGTCTGACAGCAACAGGAAGAAGCTATTCTTGAGTCGGTTGGTGCGTGACCTCAGATTTTTGTATCTTTCTCCTGACAGAAGAAGGTAGAAGAGAGAATGTCCAGGGCGTATGGGGTCCTTAATTGTGCTGGCTGCTTTGCCCGAGGCAGTGGAAAGTATAGACAAAGTCAATGGATGGAAGCTGGTTTGAGTGATGGATTGGGCTACATTTACAACCTTTTATAGTTCCTTGTGGTTTTGGGCAAGGTGAGTTGTTGTTGGGTCAGGCAAGTTTTGGAAAGCTTCTGAAACCCCACTTTCAATAACCCCTCTGTTCGGCAATTCACCTGCAGAGGAGTTGAAAGCACTGTTAAATGGTTTGACAGCTTCAAACATAATGATGAGATGCTGTCTAATAAGTTGGATGTATTTTTATTGCGTGATTGATCATAGCACTCTATTCTGCAAACATACCTCAACCAGCATTGTTCAAGTGTTGCAATGTATTGCAGTACTTTTCCTGTTGGGAAGATGATATTATGTGTTCAGAATTGAAGAAAGCTTAGGAACTCAGCTGATCTGATTTAAATGTTCACGTTGTGTTTACTTTTTTTAAAAAAATGGCTTTGTTGTTTTCTGTGGGAGAAAAAGAATAGAAACCTGCTCCTGGAATGCTATGATTGACAGAACATCTGGTATAGCTTAGGAAAAACCACGGGTAGCTGTTTCTGCTCTTCCAGTAGGTTCCATTGTCTAGAGCTACAAAGAACAAAGAAAATTACAACACTGAAACAGGCCCTTTGGCCTCCAAACCTGCATCTACCATGCTACCCGACTTAACTAAAATCCCAACCTTTAGTGGGGACCATATCCTTCTATTCCTATCTTTTTTCTTGTATTTGACAAGACGCCCCTTAAAAGTTACCATCGTATCTGCTTCCAGTACCTCCTCCTGCAGTGAGTTTCAGGCACAAAGTTCCAGCTACAGTGAAATCTATTCTGAAAAACTGGGACCATGATTTTTTTAAAATTCATTCATAGGACATGGGAGTCACTGGCTAGCTAGTATTTCTTGCCCATTCCTAATTGCCCCAAAGCAGTTGAGAATCAACCAAATAGCTTTGGCTCTGATGTCACAAATAGGCCACGCTGTAAGGATGGCAGATTTCCTTCCCAAAGGACATTAGTGAACCAGATGGGTTTTCTCCTCAATTGAAATGGGCTCATGGTCATCAGTAGATTCTTAATTCCAAATATTTTATCCAGATATTCCAGATTGCTTGTCTGAGTTTCAAATTTCACTTTGCAGTGGCTTGTGTTCACATTTTAGTAGTTTTAAGAGGTTATTGAAAGATTTCTTTTCTTTGTGGATACTGAATAGATATAAACATCTATTTGTTTTTACAACTGAGTGAACCATTGAATGGATTTAAGATGCAGTATTTTTAATTTGGTCAGGATTTTCATTTTGTTAGTGACATTTCCATTAGATTGTTGGAGGTGCACTATTTCAAAGTTAATATAAAAGGATTCCCGTTGCCATTACATGGCTCCTGAGGACTGTGCATGATGGCTACTAGATGAGTGACAAGGGGGAATGCATGGGGGAATGTGAGGGAGCATGGGGGATATAAGGTACCAATTGAGGATTAGGATTAAGAATGATTAGAAAGTGAAGTCAAATTCCACATGAACCCAAGGAACATGGGCCTTTTCATTAGCCCATCATGTCACATGAGTGCTCTGACTCTGCCTCAGGACTCTGAAAACATGAACCCTGGCTGCCCATATGTCCAGGAAATGAAATATGGCTAGCGTGGGCAAAGATGACAAGTTCACTTTTTGGGAAATGGACTGACTCCTGTTTCTGAATCCAACAAGAAAATCTAGCCCATGCTGTCTAGATTACTAGGCCAGTAACATAAACACAGTACGATCATTACTACACTAACACTCTCTCCAAAGAGGTTTAACACTAGAAACATTCATCTGAGGTCCTTCAACTATTGGAAAGATTCTGCTTTTGTATTTTTTCCATGTTAGCCTATTGGCAGTAGCATTTTCCTTGTTGAGTTCAATGTTATAACTCATCACCATCTCAAGAACAATTAGGGATGGGTTACAAACGCTGGCCTTTCCAGTGATGCATACTCATACAAACAATTTTTGACATTTGTCCCTCCAATACTTCGCAAAGCAGAGGTGATTTAGTTCAATGTCTGTAGGACTTTGCTTGCCTACAAAACAAAATTGTTTTGAAAGACTTAGACATCCTGCAGATGTGTAAAATGCTATACTACATTTGAAAAAAATAGAATAGGCCATCCAGCCCATCAAGCCTGTTTCAACATTCAACTAGTTTGTGGCCGATCTTAACTCCATCTACCCACTCCCTTAATAACCTTGCTCAGCAAAAGCCTATAAATGCGGCATGGTGGCACAGTGCTCAGCACTGCTGTCTCACAGCATCTGGGAGCCAGGTTCAATTCCAGCTTTGGGTCACTGTCTATGGGAATCTGTATATTCTCCTTGTGTCTGCATGGGTTTCCTCTAGGTGCTCTGGTTTTCTCCCACATTCCAAAGGTGTGTAGGCTAGGTGGATTGGCCATGCTCAGTTTCTCAAGATGTGTAGTTTAAGGGGATTAGTGCGGTAAATCTGTGGTTACGGGAATGGGATCTGGGTAAGATGCTCTGTTGAGAGTAGGTACATATTCGATGGACCAATTGATATCATAATAGCTAGCACAATTCAAATGGATGTGTATCAAAAGATTATTTTGAATCTCTTTTATTTTTTATTTGAGTGACAGTAAAAGTAAGCTGAAGAAGTTCCATTAGTGAATGTGGTGTCAATAAAGATGTGACTCATGTTAGTATTTGAGAGGCACTAATAAAATGAAGGAGTGGTTGGTTGCATGATTTTATATGTTTGAGTGCTTTAGAAGGTGTGCACTTGAACATTGGTGGAGGGATAGAACATATGTGAGAAGTTAGTAAGGTCATGTGGGATGATGTATGTTTGTCATGGCATTAATGATGAGAAGTGATGGTTAACACCCAATCTTCTGCCATCTTGTACGACTTACTCTGTGGAAATCATGTTATTTAATCTGGCCAGCCGATTACAACTGCGCCTGCAAACAAAGAGACCATCATGATTTTCACTGTCATAAATTTGATGGAAATTAAGCATTAAAATATTTCTCATTTTGCTAAATTGAAAAGTAGCTTAATTCCAAAAGCATAGATTAGGATTAAACATAATTTTCCAGTTTTGCGTGAATGTGGTTGTAAAATCCTGCCCGAGGTCAATGGAGTTTTCCATGGTCCTCCCCTTGTCCACTGCAATTCCTGTGGTAGGTGGGACAATAAAATTAATCCCAATGTATTACCGGAGTGAATTTTAAGCCTTAGGTGATAGCATTTCCATCCCAGAAGGTCATATGTTCAAGGTCCATTGAGTTGCCTCAGAGGTTGCAACTTGGAATACAGATGCTTGAATTGCCATTCAGTGGGCAATTTGCATCTGGTGGATTGGCCAGCATTGCTGCCTGTGAGTCAGATGGTTTTGGTATGGTCCCTACTTCAAACAGTGCCAACCTTGAATAGTAGATTGATGACCAGTGAGCATACTTGTTCCTGATCTATGTTAGTGCTCTCCACATCCCGTATACTAAAGAAAATGCCTTTACAACTCCAGGCTGTCTCTAAGAAAGTGCTCTACACCCAGCGAAGCTCTCCCTGGAAAGAGGGAGGATGAGGGGCGACCTGATAGAAGTTTATAAAATTATAAGGGGTATGGATAGGATGAATAGTTGGAAGCTTTTTTCCAGAACAGAAATGACAATTACAAGAGCACACAAGTTTGAGGTAAAGGGTTTTGGAGGGGGAGGAGGGTCAAGGTTCAGTGGAGATGTGTGGGGGGAGTTTTTTTACACAGAGTGGTGGGGGCCTGGAATGTACTGCCTACTAAGATGGTTGAGGCAGACACCTTAGCGATATTTAAGACTTATCTCGATAGATTCAAAAGGCGGGGAATAGAGAGACACAGATGGTTGGTCTAAATAGGACAATCTGATCAGCGCAGGCTTGGAGGGCTGAAGGGCCTGCTCCTGTGCTGTACTGTTCTTTGTTCTTTGAAGTACTTCTGAAGTGTAATGTCAGAGATGAGACATCAATTTACAGACACCAAATTCCCAAAAGCACCAAGTAGGTTTGTTTTTGTCGTTTTATTGTTTTCAGTGGTGTATCGAGGGATAATTCTTGGTTAGGACATGAGGAAGAATTCACCTGATCTTCTAAGTAGTGCTGCAGAATCTTTTATCTCCACCTGAGAGAACAAAAGAACTAGGAGCAGGAGTAGACCATCTGGCCTCGTGACCCTGTTCCACCATTCAATAAAATCACGGCTGATCTTCCTTTTTTGTGGACTCAGCTTCACTTACCCGCCAGCTCACCATAGCCCTTAATTTCTTTATTCAAAAATTTATCTATACTTGCCTTAAAAAAAACATTCAATGAGGTAGCCTCAACTGCTTTACTGGGCAGGAAATTTCACAGACTCACAATCCTTTGGGTAAAGAAGTTCCTCCTCAACTCAGTCCTAAATTTGCTGCTCCTTATTTTAAGGCCATGTCCTCTAGTTCTAGTTTTATTGCCAGTGGAAACAACCTCACTGCATTATCGATTCCCTTCATAATCTTTTTCGTTTCTATAGAATCTCCCCTCATTCTTCTGAATTCCAATGAGTATAGTCCCAGCCTACTCAGTCTCTCCTCATAAGCCAACCCTCTCAACTCTGGAATCAATCTAGTGAATCTCCCCTGACCTCCTTCAGTATATCCTTTCTCAAGTAAGGAGACCAAAGCTGTACAAAGCTCACCAACACCTTATGGAACTGCATCATAACCTCCCTGTTCTTAAACTCCATCCCTCTAGCAGTGAAGTACAAAATTACATTTGCCCTCTTAGTTACCCGCTGCATCTATAAACCAATGTTTTGTGATTCATGCAAGAACAGGCAAGGTGTTGGATTTAACATGTGTCCTTGATTAGCAATGGCACCTTTGACATTGTAGCACTCTTTCAGCAATGATTTGAAACATCAGCCTGGAGTTTGTACTCAGGTCTCAAGTTGCACTTGAGTCTCTGATCTTCTGATTCACAGACGGGCATCAGTGCTACTCACTGAGCCACACAGTTTTTTTATTCATTCAAAGAACAACAAAGAATAAAGAACAGTACAGCACAGGCCCTTTAACCCTCCAAGCCTGCATCGGTCATGATTCCTGCCTAAACTAAAATCGTATGCACTTACAGAGTCCATATTCTTCCATTCCCAACTATTCATGTATTGGTCCAGTTGCCCCTTAAATGCTGCTATTGTATTTGCTTCCACCACCTCCCCAGGCAGCACATTCCCAGATATTCACCACCTTTTATGTTTAAAAAAAAAGCTTGCCTTGCACATCGCCTCTAAACTCTTCCCCAAGCATCTTAAACCTATATCCCCTAGTACTTGACTTTTTTACTCTAGGAAAGACTATTCTCTCTGTCCATGCCACTCATAATCTTGTAGACCTCTATCAGGTCACCCCTCAACCCCTCAACCTTTGTCGTTTCAGTGAGAACAAACTAAATTTCTCCAACCTCTCCTCATTGCTAATATCCTCCAGACAAACCTGGTGAATATCTTCTGTACTCTCTCCAAAACATCCACATCCTTCTGGTAATGTGGTGACCAGAATTGTACACAATATTCTAAAAGAATCATAACTAAGCTTCTGTACAGCTGCAGCATGACCTGTCAATTTTTATACTCAATGCCCTGACTGATGAAGACAAGCATGTCATATGCTTTCTTGACTATCTTCTCCACTTACGATGCATTTTCAGTGATCGGTGGGCACGGATGCCCAGATCTCTCTGCCTGTCAATACTCCTATGTATTACTGCATAATTTCTACATGCATTGGGCCTTCCAAAATGCGTTATCTCACACTTTGTCCATCTGCCATTTCTCCGCCCAAGTCTCCAACTGGACTGTATCTTGCTGTATCCTCTGACAATCTTCTTCACTATCCGCAACTCCATCACATAGATATAGATGTCGTTGGGTAGTATGCTCTTTTGGGAAATCGCTGCAGGTTTGATGTGCTGAAGGGCCTCTTTCTGCAATGTAGGCATTCTACGGTTAAATTCTCTCCTACTCGAGATGGTCACTGCCTACTTCAGCTACCGATAGTACCAGGTGCCAATAGGCTGCTCTCCACTGTGAGGGGGATTTCTGATTTGATTTATTTTTGTTACACGTATTAACATACAGTGAAAAGTATTGTTCCTTGTGTGCTATACAGACAAAGCATACTGTTCACACAGCAGGAAACGAGAGTACAGAATGTAGTGTTACAGTCATAGCTAGGATGTAGAGAAAGATCAACTTAATGCAAGGTGTATCCATTCAAAAGTCTGATTGCAGAAGGGGAGAAGCTGTTCTTGAATTGGTTGGTATGTGATCTCAGATTTTTGTGTCTTGTTCCCTAATGCAGAAGAGAATGTCTGGAGTGCATGGGATCCTTATGTTGGCTGCTTTGCTGAGGCAGTGGGAAGCGTAGACAGAGCCAATGGATGGGAGGCTGGTTTGCGTGATGGAGTGGGCTTCATTCACAACTCTTTGTAGTTTCTTGCAGCCTTGGGTAGATCAGGAATGCTGAATGGTGGCGATTTAATCTGAGGGTTGAGAAAGCAGGGCCTTTATGAATAACCTCAGATGGGAATTGAACCTATGCTGTTGGTGTCACTCCACATCACAAACCAGTAATCCAGCAAACTGAGCTAACTCAGAAATTGCCATATAAGATTTAACTGAGGACCGCCTCTGGGGTAGAATAAATGGACAGATTATAATCTCTCAACTTTTTATTTATTTCTTTGATGTGATATGGGCATTAGTGGCAAAGCCAGCATTGTTCTTTATGCCTAATTGTTCTTGAGCTGGGTAGCTTGATCAGCCATTTCAGAGGGCAGTTAATAGTCAACCACATTGCTGCATCTCTGAATTCAAGCATCTGTCAGTCTAGGTAAGTTTTCTTCTCAAAAGACATGAGTGACCCAGATAGAATTTTACAACAACCAATGATAGTTTCATGGTCATCATTGCTGAGATTAGCTTTCAGTTCTGGATTTTATTAATTGAACTTTAATTCCGCCAGCTGCCTTGATGATATTTGAACCCAAAGAATTAGGCGGTGCCTCTGGCTCAGTAGTCAATTGACATTGCCACCACACCATCCTACCCCTTAAAATTCACATTAAGTTGTCTGATGTAATATTTTATAAGGATAATATATTTTATAATATTCAATACTTTAGTCCACTGAAGAAGAACAATCTCTATTGATATCACAATTGCCAACTGATGACCACAGTTGCAAATTAATCTGATGTCCTGAACAACATTGATTCCTGAACTCTCACCATCAAAACAGATTATTTCTGGGACAGCATGTTGGCACAATGATTAATCTCACAGCGCCAGGGAGCCGGGTTTAATTCCCAGTTTGGATCACTGTCTGTGAGGAGTCAGCACATTCTTCCGTTTCTGCGTGGGTTTCCTCTGGCTGTTCAGGTTTCCTCTCACAGTCTGAAAGACGTGCTGGTTGGGGTGCCTTGGCTATGCTACATTCTCCCTCAGTGTGCCTGAACAGGTGCCAGAGTGTGGCGACTAGAGGATTTTCATGGTAACTTCATTGCAGTGTTAATGTAAGCCTACACTAATAAATAAACATTAAAACTCATTTCATGGTCACGGGCTCGTGCTCTGCGCTATTTGACTGCTGCATTTACTGACATAGCAGTGGCCGACAGTTCACAAATGATTGATTGTGAAGTAGTTTTGGATGTAATAAGTAAATGCGAGTTCTTCCTCTCATGAGTAAACAAAGCTGAGAGGAATCAAAGCTTAGTTTGTTCAGAAATTTTGTAGTGTGGTCAGAACCAGACAGTTTTAGGTAGAAGTCAGAAGCACTCTGCATTAAGTCACTAACATTTTCATTCAGAATGCTTTTACATCTGCATGCGGAGTAGTGAGGTGTGTGTTATTTTTAATGTTCGCTGATCTAAGCTTTTAAAACAGTACAGCATTCAAGCTTTCACCTTATTTTGGAAAGGAGAAATAGAGAGGAATTGATGCATTGTTTGGCACTGCAGTGTGAGGGTTATGATGGAATGCTTTTGTAGACAAAAATCTGCCATTAGAAAACCGTTGGATTGTTGTCAAAGTATTAGGTTGATAGGCCATGCTAAATTGCCTCTTAGTGTCCATCAGCAGGACATCAGGGTAAAGACCAAAGAGCAGTATGGGGATAGAAACTGTGTGGGATGGGATTGTTGTTGGTGCAGGCTCAATGGGCAGGATGGCCTCCTCCTACACTGTAGGGATTCTGAAAAAACCCAACAAATTTGCCAATGTGCATTTAAGGAAAGAAACCTGCCGTCTGTATCCAAAGAGCTTCCCACCTCTTATTTGATAAGGCCACAGGAATTTTATTTAGTGTCAGACAGATAAGACAGGCAAGACTCTTTTTGACATCTTAGGAAGATTGGCAGCTCTGACAAAACAGCTGAGTCCTGCACTGATGTACCAGCCTCATGTTGGAGCAATGGTTTTGAGGAGAATGGTTTCAATGGCTGGTGTGGCTTTGGGTGGAAATGGGGTGGAGGTACACGAAATTTGCTGCATGTGAGACGCAGAACTGTGCCCCTTGTTTTTGATTTCTTTTCTGTCTCTGTTGCTACTGAAGAGGGAATATCTAGTTTTCACAAAGTTTTTTCTACTCATTCGTGGGACATTCCTGGTTGACCTTAAACAGAGTGGCTTGCTAGGCCATTTCAGAGGGCAGTTGAGAGTCAATCACATTGCCGGGGCACTGGGGTTATGTAGGTCAGACCAGGTATGGATGGCAGATTTCCTTCCCTAAAGAATATTAGTGAATCTGATGGGTTTATTCTGACAATTGACAATGGTTTTGTGCCATCAGTGGATTTCTAATTGCAGATATTTTTTATTGAATTCAAATTCCACCATCAGGCAGGATTCGAACCCAGAACATTAGACTTTCTGGATTAATAGTCTAACAATAATACTAGTAAGCCACTGCGTGCGCTAAGTGACCAATATTGCATGAGCACTGAGGGAAGAAGTACAAAATCTGCTCTTGACTAAGCTCTGAATGCATTCCACAGAATAGCTACAACACAGGAGGCCATTATGTCTGTGCTAGCTCACTGCAAAAGCAATTCACCTCATACTACTCCCCACTTTTTCCATGCAACCCTGCAAGTGTTTCCTTTTAAGTTAATCCAGTTCTCATTTGAAAGCCACAATTGAACCTGCACTCATCACACTCTGAGGTAGTGCATTCTAGTTAACTCATATTAAAAATAAACCTCCTCATGTCACCTCTAATTCGTATGGCCAATTATCTTTGGTTACCAGCCCTCCCAGACTGCCAGTGTAAAGAGCTTCTCCTTATTTGGAACATTACAATCTTACCTCCTCAATCCTTTTCTGTTCAGCGTACAACCCCCAGCTCCTTCTGTGTCACTGAATTATTAAATCGCCTTTATCCCAGGACTAAGGCATTTTTCAAGCAAATAGGAACTGATGTGTTACTGAAGCTTATGAACAACTATGTTTCTGTGCTAAAGCAAAAGGGGAATAATTTCTAAAGCTATTACAGTGCCTGGATAATTTAGCCACAAGAGTGTTATATAGAATTATAAACAATATTCAGCACAGAAACAGGCCATCTATTCTAACCAGACCATTTTATGTTCCTCTTGTTACCCTCCTTTAACTCAATCCTCTTCACCATCATATGCTTATTTATTAAATTAGTGTCAGAAGTAGGTTTACACTGCAATGAAGTTACTGTGAAAATCCATTAGTTGCGATACTCTGGTGCCTGTTTGGGAGGGAGAATTTAGCATAGCCAGTTAACCGAACCAATGTGTGAGGAAACCAGAGCACCTGGAGGAAACCCATGCAATCACTGGGAGAACATGCAAACTGCGCAGACAGTGACCCAAAGCCAGGAATCAAACCCAGGTCCCTGGCGCTGAGAGGCAGCCGTGCTAATAACTGTGCTACTGTACCTCTGTCTTAAGTGAATCAATGCTTCTTGGTCTCAACCACTTCCTGTAGTAAGGAATTCCTCATCCCCATCACTCTCTGGGTAAACTAATCAATCTTCCTATTCTAATGCTCACGACTAAATTAGATTTTGATTCATCTCAGCTTTTGTTTACTCATGAGAGAATGAACTTGCTTATTCACCTATTACATCCAAAACCACTTCACAATCAATCATTCTTGAACTGTCGACCACTGCTGTGTCTGTAAATACAGCAGTGAAATAGCACAGAGCACAAGCTTGCAAACAGAAGATGAGATTTAAAGTTTATTTATTAGTGTCACTAATAAATTATTTATTAGTAACACTGCAATGAATTTACTGTGAAAATCCCTGAATTGCCACACTCTGGCGCCTGTTCAGGTACACTGAGGGAGAATTTAGCGTGGCCAATGTGCCTAACCAGCACGTTTTTCAGACTGTGGGAGAAGACCTGGAGGAAACCCATACAGACATGGGGAGAATGTGCAGACTCCACAGACAGTGATTCACACTGGGAATCATACCTGGGCCCCTGGCGCTGTGAGGCAATAGTGTCTTAAGTGAATTAATACTTATTGGTCTCAACCACTTCCTGTAGTAGGGAATTCCGCATTCTTACTACTCTCTGGGTAAACTAATCAACCTTCCTATTCTAATGCTTTTGAATTCCCTTTATAACTCCTGAAAATCTGCTTTCAGTACCTCATCCCTTTTCGCTACTATTTCCCAATGTAGACCATGACCACTACCCCAAAGGTCTGTGATATCCTTGACCCTTGCACTAGAGGTATCCTGGAATGTATCTTGGAGTCACATCTGCAGCCACAAAAACATCTGTCTGCTCCCCTAGCTATGGAATCCTCTACCACTCATTCTTCCTCTTCTTCTGCGCAGCTGAGCCACCCATGGTGCTGAAAACCTGACTTTTGCTACAGTCATAAAACATTACAGTGCAGTACAGGCCCTTCGGCTCTGTTTGCGCCGACCAGTGGAACCAATCTAATGACCCTCTAACTTAAACTATTCCAATATTATCCATATGCCTATCCACTGACCATTTGAATGCCCTTAAAGTTAGCAAGTCCACAACTGCTGCAGGCAGGGCATTCCACACCTTTACTACCCTCTGAGTAAAGAACTACCTCTGACATCTGTTCTATAACTCCCTCCCCTTAATTTAAAGCTATGTCTCCTCATGTTAGCCATCACCATCCAATCAAAAAGGCTCTTACTGTCCACCCTATCTAATCCTCTGATCATCTTGTATGCCTCAATTAAGTCACCTCTTAACCTTCTGTCTAACAAAAACAACCTCAAGTCCCTCAGCCTGTCCTCATAAGACCTTCCCACCATACCAGGCAACATCCTGGTAAACCTCCTCTGCACCCTTTTCAATGCTTCCACATCTTTCTTATAATGCGGCAACCAGGGCTGTACGCAATCCTTTAAGTGCGGCCGCATCAGAGTTTTGGACAGCTGCAACATGATCTCATAGCTCTGAAATTCAATCCCTCTACCAATAAAAGCTAACACCCTCTACCAATAAAACGCCTTCTTAACAACCTTATTAACCTGGGTGCCAACTTTCAGGGATGGTCCTCTGAAGAACCATCTTTCTTGCTCACCAATAAGCAAAATGGCCTCTGGGATTCCCACACCACTACCTGGTGACAGTGGTTAGCATTGCTGCCTCACAGCGCCAGGGATGGAGGTTCGGCTCCTGGCTTGGGTCACTGTCAGTGCAGAGTCTACACCTTTTTCCTGTGTCTGCATGGGTTCTCTCCTGGTGCTCCAGTTTCCTTATCCGGTCTCTGGATTATTAGTTCATAGTCAGGAAGACGTGTTGGTTAGGTGCATTGGCCATGCTAAATTCTCCCTCAGTGTGTCGGAATTGGCACCAGAATGTGGTGACTTGGAGAATTTCACAGTAACTTCATTGCAGTGTTAATGTAAGCCAATTATAACATGAATAAATAAATTTTAAACTTTGTTAGATAGTCTGAGAATGACTCATTTCCTCTGTGCCTGTGCAATTCTTAGCTACAGAGTGACCACCTCTTGAAAGATGTTATCCATCTAATCCTCCGACTTGCAGATGCACCACAGTGACTCCAACCATCACTCAAATTCTGTAACCCAGAGTATCAGTTCACGCAGATTATGTTTGAGTTCCTGCAACCTTGTCTTTGAGGGTACTTTCTGCCTGCATGACTTCCCACATCCCGCAGGATGCATATTCCACCGGACCTAGTTATACTGACCCACTTTAAATAATATGTGAAGTTTTTATTACAGTATGGAATATAAATAAAACACCTGTTACTCACCTATCATTGCCTTGTGCTGAATCCAGAAAGGCCTATACCTTTTTGTCCGTTTACAGGTGTCAATGTCTGGGACAGCAACCTACAATGGTTTCATTATTAATTAGACTTTTAATTCCAGATTTTTAATCACCATCTGGCATAGTGGGATTTGAACCTGGATCCCCAGATCTTACACCTTGGGTCTCTGGATAATTAGTCCAGTGACAATCCCACTGTGCCACCAGCTCTATTTAGCTTAGTAACTGGGCAACTCACAGGACTCCTGTGACGTGGCTATTAGATTTTATCTGTAAGCTCTTCTCTCTCTCTGCTGCTATTTTGGACTTCCCTCTGTAGCAAAATAAGAGCTAGCTACTGAAGGCTGAGGAAAGGTAGAAGATAAAAGAATCACTTCCTTCCCCTCTTCACCAAATTCCCTCACTCATCAAACTCTAAGTACTCTAATGCACAAAAAGGGACACTCCAGTAGAGACAAAGCAGCACTGGGGAAGGGCTGTTTCTATGCTCCCTGCCATTTATCCAATTTACTAAAACAAAGGCAAAATACTATGGATGCTGGAATCTAATTAACTAGCTGCTCTGACTATATGCCTTGTTTAAAGGTGGAATAAAACTCAACTTCTCCCAACCTAAAGGGCAACAGAGGGAGAGCTGCCACCTGCTAGGTTTCGTTTGTCTAACTTTGGCAATTTTGTTTTGTGGTTCTTTCATGCCAGAAGTAATGGCCAGTGCAATGAAATTATCGAAAAACCTGCTGAAGATTAAGCAAAGGAATTGGATACAGGAACTAAAAAAGTTGGAGAAAGAAGAAAATAAGATAATTAGTGAAGAACACTGGCATTTGGACTTACCAGAATTGGAGGGAAAAGAGAATCATATTATTGAAAAGAGCTTTGTGCCATGAAGCCATTCTGTTCCTGTACAACTCCAATATGATCTCTCCGAGTATAATTACAAAAGCAGAGAGGTCATGATGGAGTTGTATAGAACTTTGGTGAGGTCACAGCTGGAGTACTGTGTGCAATTCTGGTCACCACATTATAGGAAGGACATGAACACACTGGAGGGGGTGCAGAGGAGATTCACAGGATGTTACCTGGGATGGAACACTGAAGTCATAAAGAGAGGTTGGATGGGCTTGGATTGTTTTCTGTGGAGCAGGGAAGACTGAGGACCTGATTGATGTGCTCAGGATTATGAGGGTCATGGACAGGGTGGATAGGAAGCAGCTATTGAGGGATAAGTTAAAGATGGGGCACAAGTTAGAAGTCAGGGGTCTGAATTTTAGGTGGGATTTGAGGCAAATCTTTTTTATTCAGAGGGTGGTGACGGTGTGGAATGTGCTGCCTGGGAGATTGGAGGAGACTGGATACCTCACATCCTTTAAAAAAATACTTGGATGACAGATATGGCATGCCATAAATTCAAGGTTCTGGACCAAATGCTGGCAAGTGGGATTAGGTGGGCAGGTCAGGGTCTTTCATGCGTCAGTGCAGATTCGATGGGCTGAAGGGCCTCTTCTGCACAGCAGTATTTTATGATTCTCTTTGACAGAGTGTCCTTTAAAGGTTTTAATCCAGGGATAGAAAATGTGGTAGCATCGATGTATTCCTAGAATGAAAATGAAGAACCTGATGAAGACTTTAAGGAGGAGTCAGATGTTTCAGATATAGAATTGGTTAGGAGATATGAAAGCTTGGTGGGAACTACAAAAAGAAAATTTAACAAAAGAAGAGACTCATCAGCTCCTCAAAGTTTAGAAACAGAAGCTAGCACCAGAGTAGTAAAGTCAAGAAGATGGTCATTAAGCCTCAGGAATGAATAACACAAGTTGCCTTTAAATATTTCCCTTTGTAAAGTAGTGAACTACTGCCTGAAACTCTGCAGCAGTGATTATGAAAATATAAATATTGTTTGCACACTAAAATTAGAAATGAAGTGCAATGAAAATATTTTGAAGCATATTGTGAAGAATTAAAAACAAAAGGCAAGTTGTGGCTAATTGTTAAATTTAATTTATGGGAAGTGATGGCTGAGTGTCATTACCATTAGACTATTAACCAGAAACTCGGCTTGTGTTCTGGGAACCTGGGTTCGAATCCTGCCACACAGATGGTGGAATTTGAATTCAATAAAAAAAATCTGGAGTTAAGAATCTACTGATGACATAAAACCATTGTCAATTGTTCACTAATGTTCTTTAAAGGAAAAGAATCTTACCTGGTCTGGCCTACATGTGACTCCAGAGTCACAGTAATGTGGTTGGCTCTCAACTGCCTCTGAACAAGGGCAACCAGGGAAGGGCAATAAATGTTAGCCAGCCAATGATGCCCATGGCCCATGAATGAAGAAACAAAATTAAGAAAAGACTTTAGATAGAAGTTAACCCTTAAATCAAATTAACCTTTAAAATTCTCTCCTGCCACATATGATAACCTCACATTGCTTCTTTAAGCTCTGCACCTTGTTTATATCACCTGTTCTCTCACACAAATATCCAGTTTCCCTTTATTTGTTTTCTAGAAGCATTCGTACAGGTCAGCATTACAAAGAAGAACAGTTGCCACCAGTTGTTGGTTGTGTACTTGTGAGATTTGTAAGTATGTTTGCCTATTGTGTTACTTCAGTACCCATTTCAATGGTGGTAGTCCAGTGAAAATTTTCTTCTAATGTGCTACAGAGTGGGTGAGTATTGGTATGATTAGGCAGCATGAGTAATGGCAGGATTAAATGATAAATTTGAGCTTCGGTTGATGATACTGGTGATCAGGTGTTGGTATTCATACAAGTTAAGCTTTAGGGTGAAGAACTGGCATATTGGAGCCTGTGTGACAATTGAAGGTTCGTCTAAAGAAGATTAGTAAAGATCAGAATGGAGTTTTGGATGGCATGAGATCATTGGCAAATTGGAAAAGGCAGTAGAGCCATAGGACTTCAAATTTATCGATGATCCTTTAGCTGGTTTCTTCAGTTATTCTGTACGATTTTAATTATCTGTAGCCTATTTGATGAAAATCAGTTAGCTTGTTCTCTCCAGCCTATTGCAACTGAAACTGCAAACAAAAACAAGACACAATGTTAAAAGAAGTTACTTACAGCACATTTGCCCATTCTGCTGGTAAGGGTGCTTTCATGTTTATTAGGAAAAGGATTTTGGTATTGGAAATTGGAACACCTCAATTACCAGAAGTAGAGTAAAACTTCCAGGACTTCAAAATCCAACACTTTGCCTGGTCACCAACCTCAGATGCCTATCTTTTGTGACACTCTGCTGTGTGGTGGCACAGTGGTTAGCACTGCTGCCTCACAGCACTGGGCACCCAGGTTCAATTCTAGCCTTGGCTCACTGTCTGTGTGGTGTTTGCACGTTCTCCCTGTGTCTGCATGGGTTTCCTCCTGGTGCTCCGGTTTCCTCCCACACTCCAAAGATGTGCGGATTAGGTTGATTGCCCATGGTAAATTGACCGTAAAATCAGGGGGATTAGCAGGGTAAATACTTGGGATTTTGGGAATAGGGCCTCAGTGGGATTGTGGTCGATGCAGAATTGATGGGTCAAATGGCCACCTTCTGTGCTTGTAGGGATTCTATGATTTTATGATCTCACATTAAGTAGGGATAGGGCTGGACCATGTAAAGGTTCATTGACCTCAGGTGGAATTTTCTGGTCTTGGGGTGAGCGCAGCCGGAGAATCCTGCTCCAGATATTTTAAAACTAATTAGTTTAAGATATTAGGTTATAAAGTTACTGAGCAGCATTTAATACCATTATTGTGGAGATGTATGTCAGGGTAAAAGAGAGCAAGCTTGCACTTACAGCATCCTTCATGATCTCCAAAGGGATTTCTGAAGTGCAGTCACTGGAGTCATGAATTAAATGTAGCAACAAATTTGCTCACAGCAAGTCCCACAGATAGCAATATTTTGGTGATATTGGTTGAGGGATATATTAGCCAGGTTTCCAAATAAAATCTTCTGATGTTTTTCCAAGGCACTTTACATCCGTCTGAAAGGGCAGTGTAACATCGCAAGTGGAAGTCGGCACAGTTCCTTCATTATTACTCTGGATTGCCATCCTGGATTTTGTGCTTGAGCTTTGGGGTTTGATGTGAACCTTCTAACTCAGGGCTGACACTGACTGAACCTAGGGCACCACTTTAAGACATATTAACTATCTGGTGTGTTAGAATGTAACCGATGATAACTTTACATTGGATGTGATGTGACCAATGGGAACAACATGTGAGGGTCAGCTGACCCAGTAAACCAATGGAATCAGTTACAGAGTGATGTGATAGTCAGTTGACCAGCAGATTCACCATAAATAAGGAACTATGTAGAATTATGGAGAGCTTGGAGTGGCCCAGGGTGAGGCCCCAAGTTTGGAATAATGCTATTCCTTTATTAAACCCTTTCTTTGAATTAAAAGTTGGAGTAAATTTTGTTGCATTTTCATTAGCTGCATTTTGAAGCGTTCCTTCTAAAGAAGCATGTAAGAGTGTTGTGCTGTTAGAGGTGGTACTGGGATGGTGAGAGAGGGTTGGAGCATTTGGATAATTTGACAATTATTCCCAAGTTAGTACATCTGATATTGTAGAATAAAAGCATAATACTGCAGTTGCTGGAAATCTGAAATAAAAACCCAAGCTGGAAAAACACAGCAGGTCTGGCAGCATCTGTGGAGAGCAAGGAAGAGTTAACATTTCAAGTCTGATATGACATCTTTTGGATTGAGGGTAGGTAGTAATGTGATGCATTTTATGCTGTTGAGAAGTGTTGGGGCAGGGTGGAGAGAGGAGTCAGGAATAGGTTAGAGGTCAGAGGAGATTAAATGACAAAGATGCCATAGCACAAAGGGCCAAGAGAATACAATACCAAAATGTTCCTGTAAAGGCTTTCACTTGCCATTGCCTTAGGCCTCTCTAAAGCCTTTGAGAATCTCTGACACTTTGCACTGCTGAACAAGAGGCAGACCCTTTAACCACAAAAAGCAGTTGGTCAGCATTACTGAGCCAGATCTAGAGGAGGAATTATACTTAATGAACCTTCTGCACCCCAACTACAATATCACTCACTTCATTGACACAGATATCATCTTTACAATATTGTTACCTGGTCTGGCTAGAAATGTATGTCGACACTCGCCCCATATCCAGTTCCAGGTCCTGGTCCTGGCCCTGTACCTCCTGTGACAATTTGCAAGAATACCAAAGGCAAAGGGTTCAACAAATTTATACTGTACAAGAAGGGAGTGCCAATTGGTTGGCAGGTGGACTCTGATTGGTAGAGATGTTTCTATGGAGAATGCAGCAATTGGTGATGACTGATGGTTAATGCCAAGGTTAAGTCCCTTGTCAGACCCCACTTGGAGTACTGTGCGCAGTTCTGGTCGCCTCACTATAGGAAGGACATGGAAGCTATTGAAAGGGTGCAGAGGAGATTTACAAGGATGTTGCCTGGATTGGGAGCATGCCTTATGAAGACAGGTTGAGGGAGCTGGGACTGTTCTCCCTGGAGAGACGAAGGTTGAGAGGCGACCTGATAGAGGTTACAAGATGTTGAGAGGAATAGATAGGGTGGACTCTCAGAGACTATTTCCCAGGGCTGAAATGGTCGCGACGAGAGGGCACAGATTTAAGGTGCAGGGAAGCAAGTACAGAGGGGATGCTAGGGGAAAGGTTTTCACTCAGAGGGTGGTGAGTGAATGGAATCGGCTGCCGTCGGTGGTGGTCGAGGCGAACTCGCTGGGGTCTTTTAAAAGACTTCTGGATGAGTATATGAGATCCAATGGGATTGGGTGTTATAGATAGGTCTATGGCTGGGTAGGTTTTGATGTGTTCGGCACAACTTGTGGGCCGAAGGGCCTGTTTGTGCAGTAGTGTTCTATGTTCTATGCCAAGTATTGTTTGAAGTTTAAGCCAAGCAGATTGACCTGGACTAATCAAGACAATGCTCTGAGGAATGAGCCAGACTGGGCTGTCACTTTTATTTAGCTGAAACAGGTACAATATGTGTATCTGTTCTTTCTGTCTGCAAAGAACAGAATCCTGTGTATTAATATACATCATTTCCAATACAAGCAAATGTGAGCCCGAGTGACAATCTTAAATGGGTTGTCAGCATAATTCTTGGCATGCTGAGGATCCTTTAGCAAATATTGTCCAGTCTCAGAACTGCATCTATTACTGGACACTGTCCGGAATTTTACCATCCCGCCTGTCGTGGAATCGGAGCAGACAAGAGGTGGATCATGGAAAAGTCCCTTGAACTTGAGTGGGATTTTATGGTTTTAGGACAAGCAAGGCCATAAAATCCTGCCTAATGTTTTGATTTTTACAAGCATGGGCTAGATGGGTATGGGAGAAAATGCTGTTTGATATGATTCGCCAGTCTCTGGGATAAACAGTCTACATAACTAGCATTAAGCTCCCGGTTCAAATCTCGCCAAGGCAGATAGTGGGATTTGAATTCAATAAAAGCTAACTGGAAGAACATAGAACATAGAACAATACAGCACAAACAGCCCTTCGGCCCACGAGTTGCGCCGATCACATCTACCAATCCACAGACCTATCTATAACCCCCTACCCTATTCTTTTCCATATACTCATCCAGAAGTCTCTTAAAAGACCCCAGTGAGTTTGCCTCAACAACCTCTGACGGCAGTCGGTTCCATTCACTCACCACCCTCTGAGTGAAAAACCTACCCCTGACATCTCCTTTGTATTTGCTTCCCTTCACCTTAAATCTGTGTCCTCTCGTAGTGACCATTTCAGCTCGGGGAAATAGTCTCTGAGAGTCTACCCTATCTATTCCTCTCAACATTTTATAAACCTCTATCAGGTCGCCTCTCAACCTACGTCTCTCCAGTGAGAAGAGTCCCAGCTCCCTCAACCTATCTTCATAAGGCCTGCGTCCCAATCCAGGCAGCATCCTTGTAAATCTCCTCTGAACTCTCTCAATAGCCTCTACATCCTTCCTATAATGAGACGACCAGAACTGCGCACAATACTCCAACTGGGGTCTGACAAGAGTCTTATAGAGCTGCATCATTACCTCCTGACTCCTAAACTCTATTCTCGATTAATGAAGGCCAGTACACCGTACGCCTTCTTGACCACTTCCTCCACCTGCGAGGCCGATTTAAGAGTCCTATGGACCCGGACCCCAAGATCCTTCTGCTCTACAACACAGCTAAGACTCCTACCCCTTATATTGTACTCCTTCATCCATTATTCCTGCCAAAATGGACCACTACACATTTATCTGCGTTGAAGTCCATCTGCCACTTCTCCGCCCAGTCTTGCATCCTGTCTATGTCCCGCTGCAACTTTTGGCATCCCTCCAGACCATCCACAACACCACTGATCTTTGTATCGTCGGCAAACTTGCTAACCCATCCCTCCACTTCCTCATCCAGGTTATTTATGAAAATGACAAACAGCAGGGGTCCCAGAACAGATCCCTGGGGCACTCCACTGGTTACTGACCTCCATGCAGAACAAAACCCATCCACAACCACTCTCTGCCTTCTGCCGGCAAGCCAGTTCTGGATCCACGAGGCCAAAGTCCCTTGGATCCCATGCCCTCTCACCTTCTCCAGAAGCCTTGCGTGTGGGACCTTATCAAACGCCTTACTAAAGTCCATGTACACTACGTCCACCGTCCTTCCTTCATCAATGTGTTCAGTCACATTTTCGAAGAACTCAACTAGGTTCGTAAGTCATGACCTGCCCTTGACAAAACCATGCTGACTATTTCTAATCAGTCCAAACTTCTCCAAATGTTCATATTATCTTATCCCTCAAAAGCCTCTCCATCAGCTTACCAACCACTGAAGTCAAACTCACCGGTCGGTAATTTCCTGGACTATCCCTGTTCCCTTTCTTAAAGATAGGAACCACATCCACAATCCTCCGGAACCTCTCCCATTTCCATGGATGACGCAAAGATCATCGCCAGGGGCTCTGCAACCACTTCCCTCACCTCCCACAATAACCTGGGGTACATCCCATCTGATCCCGGCGACTTGTCTATCTTGATAGAATTTAACAGGTCTAACACATCCTCTTTCCTAACATCCACATACTCAATCTTTTCTGTATGCCTCAAACCTGCAGTGCAATCTCCCAGTTCATTTTCCACCGTGAATACCGAGGCAAAGTGCTCGTTAAGCACCTCTGCCATTTCTTCTGGATTCACACAGACTTTTCCCCCTTCACCTTTTTTAGGCCCTATCCCTTCTCTTCTCATCCTTTTACTTTTCACATATTTGTAGAAGGCCTTGAGATTCTCCTTAATTTTACCTGCCAAGGCCTTCTCATGACCCCTTCTGGCTCTCCTAATTTCATTTTTAAGTTCCCTTTTACACACGTTATACTCCTCTAGATCCCTAACACCCCCTAGCTCTCTGAACCTTTTACATACCATTTTTTTCTTCCTAACTAGGTTCACCACTACCTTCGTGCACCACGGTTCCCACGTCCTACCAGAACCTCCTTGACTCCTCGGAACGTTTGCCTTGCAGTGCCCTAGACAAACATTCCTTGAAAAACCGCCACTTTCCTTCTGTACTCTTCCCCAAGAACACCTCCTTCCAGTTTATGCGTCCAATTACCTGCCTAATGTTTTCATATTTCCCCTTACTCCAGACATACACCTTCCTAGCTTGCCTGATCCTATCTCTTTCCATCGCTATCGTGAAAGAGATGGAATTATGATCTCCATTCCCAAGATGCTCACCTACCGTGAGATCCGATACCTGCCCTGGCTCATTAGCAAGCACCAGGTCAAGTACAGCCTCTCCTCTCGTAGGCTTTTCCACGTACTGTGTCAGGAAACCTTCCTGAACACACCTAACAAACTCCACACCATCCAAACCCCTTACCCTTGGGATATTCCAGTCGATGAATCTATTGATGACTGAGAAACCATTGCTGATTGTTGGGAAAAATCCAACTGGTTCAACAGTGCCCTTTTAGGGAAGGAGATCTGTTATGCTTACCTGGTCTGGCCTACATGTAACTGTAGAACCATAGCAATGGTTGACTCTCAACTGCCCTTCAAGGACAACTAAGAATGGGTAATAAATGCTAGCCAGCCAGTGAAACCCATGTTCCACAAATCAATAAAAAAATTAGAACTATAATGGCAATGCCTCTACCGATTAGAATCTATTTGTCAACCAATTGGCATTCTCTTCTCATATAATACAAGTTGTTGTTCCCTTTACATTTTGTATTCTTGTGGATTGTCCTGATGAGTACAAGATAGAAAACTTCAGCCAAAATGTACTTTTCTTTCAACAAGTTGGGGCTTAAGAGAACTATAGTGGCAGCAGCTCCAAGTCAGGAGTTTGAAATCATAGGAACATTAAAAATGCCCAATAACATAGGTTCAGAAGTAAAAATATCAGGAGGAGTAGTCGGAAATCAATCTTGAAATCAGCGAGGGCAGATGGGGGTGACCAGATTGTCAAGGGCAGAATCGAGAAGAGGTCATGTAAAGATAGGACAAACAGAAAATGCAAGAGTTGCGATGAGTATAATTCTGGGGTCTCAAGTAAATGCCATCGGAAATTATCAGTCACCAGGCAGAGTTGTTGTTATTTACCTGAGCTCATTATACTTACAACAACCCATTGATGAAAAGGTCAAAGCACCTACCTGTACTCCTGCTGACGGGGCATGCGCATGTAAGGGTCACACGGATTAGCGGCTACACCAGGATAATGACAGAATCGGCTGTCGACCTTTTGGGAAGGGAAACCACACAATTGGCTTACTTGTGCTGGGAAGAAAGAAGACCAGATTGCAAGGCTTAAAATCCAAGAAACATGCGGTCCTTTAAGCCCTTTCCACCATTTAATTTGATCATTGCTGACCTTAACTCTATGGGCCACTTTATTCAATATCTCTTAATACCCCTTCCTTGTCTAACAAATCTTATTAACATAGAAACAAGAAGAGGAGTAGGCCATTCAGCCCTTCGAGCCTGCTCCACCAATCTTTATGATCATGGCTGATTCCAATCTTAAAATTGTCAATTGAATCCTTTGATGGAAATTCTGAATTTCTTCTACCTGCTGTGAAGACATCACTCCAGGACAACACTGAACCTTAAGATTCCTCTTCCCACTTCCCATAATGCATCTTGCCCCAAGAAGGTTTTGGTGACAGTGGATTGCTCCATGATTATGCTCTGCAAGATACTGTAATGATCTGCCGCAACAAAACTCTCCCACTCTGTATCCGTCTGCCATCAGGTACACTGAAAGGATTTACCAGTCGATAATATCAACCTGCTTCTCCATGTTATGAATACATGCCCATCAAAATCTGTTTGGTCAGTTTCATCAATGTTGTAGCACCATGCAGTGCCTTCTGATGGCGCTGTTGTCAATGTATGGCTTCGAGCTATGGATCAACAGCTCCCTCTCTTCAAACTCCAATCACTCCTGAACCCTGCTCCTCACCCCCCACCATCTGTCCCCCCATGCCCCCCGCCCCCCCAACCTCGGCCCAGTTAGTTTACCTGCTATTGCTGCTGTTGCCAGCAATAAGTGAATTGATTGACACATAACATAGCGTGGGAAAACACTGGAGACTTGTATAAAGTCTAAATTCATGTTGATATTGTGTATCATCTATGCTTTAGTTACCTCTAGATTTGATTATTTGAACATACTCATGGCCTGCCTTTCTATGTCCTACCCTCCATTTATTGAAAATTCTGCTACCCATTCACCAATCACCCTGAGCCACGTTGCCCTATTTTTAAAATTCTTACTTTTGCTTTCAAACCTCCCCTGGCCTCTCACTCTCCCCTACCTCTGTAGCTGTCTCCATCCCTACAAGCCAATAAAGTATGTGTGTCGCCTATCCTGATCTTTAAAGCATCCCTCATTTTAATCTTTTCACAATTAGCAGTGGTGTCCTCAACTGCTAAAGCTGAAAACTTTGGAATTCCTTTCCTAAGGTCTAGCTCTTTCTCCATTTCTCTCTTTTCCTTTACCACATTCCTCATAACTTATGACCAAACTTTTGGTCATCTGTCTCTTATTTTCCTACGTGGCTTTTTTACAACGATTGAGGAAAACACCTTGGGCTGTTTTATTACATTCAAGGGGCTAAATAAATATCAGTTATCTCAATATTGTGATTTAAACTTTAGCTGTGGATTAGTAGGAGCTCTTGACAGAGTTACTCCAAATCATGAAACGTCTTGGCAGAGTAGATGGGGAGAACCCATTTAAATTGCTTCCCGAATGAATCAGAGGCAACATCCGGATCTGGAATTCACTGCCAGACAGTGTATTAGAGGCAGATTCAATCATGGTTTTCAGAGGGAAATTGGGTAATTACCTGAGGAGAAAAGGTGTAGAGGGCTATGGGACAAATGTAGGGTCTATATAGTTGCAGTTTCAGAAAGCTGGCTCAGGGGGAGCTGTACAATAAATGTCAGAACCATCAAGAATATAAACCGAGGGACCTGGGTGTGTAAGTCCACAGATCCTTGAAGGTGGCAGCACAGCTAGAGAAGGTGGTGAAGAAGGCATATGGCATGCTTGCCTTTAAAGGACAGGGCATAGAGTATAAAAATTGGCGTCCGATGTTACAGCTGTATAGAACGTTGGTTAGGCCACATTTGAAGTACTGCATTGAGTTCTGGTTGCCGCACTTCCAGAACGATGTGGAGGCTTTGGAGAGAGTACAGGAAAAGTTTACCAGGATGTTACCTGGTATGGAGGGTCTTAGCTATGAGGAGAGATTGGATAAACTGGAGTTGTTCTCCCTGGAAAGACGGATAATGAGGGGAGGCCTAATAGAGGTGTATAAAATTATGAAGGGCATAGATAGGGTGAACAGTGGGAAGCTTTTTCCCAGGTCGGAGGTGACAAACACAAGCAATCACAAGTTCAAGGTGAGGGGAGCGAGGTTGAACTCAGACATCAGAGGGATGTTTTTTACACAGAGGGCGATGGGGGCCTGGAATGCACTGCTAAGCAAAGTGGTGGAGGCGGACACACTGGGATCGTTTAAGGCTTATCTAGATAGCCACATGAACAGACTGGGAATGAAGGGATACAAACAAATGGTCTAGTTGGACCAACGAGCGGCGCAGACTTGGAGGGCCGAAGGGCCTGCTTCCCATGCTGTACTGTTCTTTGTTCAGACAAGATGGGCTGAATGGACTCTTTACTGTCACCACTCTTGATTCCAGGGCCCTGAAAGGTGAGTGACTTTTCTTCTGTTCTCTACACCTGCTACTTGTGTGATTCAGTCACTATCTTAAAGACAACAGAACACTAACCGGCAGGGAAGATAGTGCACTCTTCCAGTTTCTTGCTAATGCCTCCTTCAGGCAGCCGGGGTATCGTTGAGGTTTTCTTAACATATTCAGGACAATGTGGGACATTAGGAGCTAGGTGAGACAAAGGAAGAACGAGAAGAATTCAGAGAGTTGGATAATTGAATCCCGCAGAAAATACACTCAAGTTCAGTTCAGATAAATATTACATGTTCTAATGGATACTGATAATAAATCCAAATGGCTTCTACTCTGTCCAAGACCGCAAGAAACTACAAAGGGTTGTGAATGAAGCTCAATCAATCAGCAAACCTGGGCCCCCATCCATCCATTCTGTCTACACTTCCTGGTGCACCAAAAAGCACCCAGCATAATCATGGACCCCATGCAACCTGGACATACTCTCTTCTACTGTTAAATCTTTCCTTACAAGTGTACCCTCAAGGCTCTGGTATCATTTTTAATTAGGAAAACACAGGAGCAGGTGTAGGCATTCAGCTCTTCATATCTGCTCTCTCTTCCACCTTCTTCCATCGGGAAATGTATACAAAAGTCTGAGATCACATACCAATCAACTCATAGAGTCATTGAGGTTTATAGCATGTAAACAGGCCCTTCGGCCCAACTTGTCCATGCCGCCCTTTTTTTCAAATCCCTAGGCTAGTCCCAATTGCCCACATTTGGCCCATATCCCTCTATATCCATCTTACCCATGTAACTGTCTAAATGCTTTTTAAAAGATAAAATTGTACCCGCCTCTACTATTACCTCTGGCAGGTTGTTCCAGACACTCGTCACCCTCTGTGTGAAAAAACTACCCCTCTAGATCTTTTTGTATCTCTCCCCTCTCACCTTAAACCTATGCCCCCTAGTTTTAGACTGCCCTACCTTTGGGAAAAGATACTAACTAACTAGCTCATTTATGCCCCTCGATAAGCCTTCTACATTCCAGAGGAAAAGGCTCCAGTCTTCCAGCCTCTCCTGATAACTCAAACAATCAAATCCCAGTAGCATCCTAGTAAATCTTTTCTGCACTCTTTCTAATTTAAGAATAACTCAAGAACAGCTTCTTCCCTGCTGGCATCAGACTTTTGAATAGACCTACCTTATATTAAATCGCTACACCCTTACTATGACTATAACACTACATTCTGTACTCTCTCCTTTACTCCTCGCTTACGTATTCTATGAACAGTATGCTTTGTATAGCACGCAAGAAGCAATATTTTTCACTGTGTCCCAATACAATAATAAATCAAATTAAAATCCAAAGATATATAGTAATTATAAAATGGACCAGGTCCCAGAGAGCTTGTGTGTATTATATAAAGTGTGTGTATTGACCCGTCAACTTGTTCATTTACCTGTGAACAGGCATGGATTTGGAACAAACTCATCAGGTGGAAATTTCTCGTTCTGTTAAGACAAAGAAAAACAGGTTATTGTTCAATGGGTTTAAAGAAAAATCCGGAATATCAGAATGGAGACCAGCAAAGTTCTGAAGAGAAACATTTCCAGTTTAGTTCTATTTCTCCTTTGAAGGTTTAGAAATCAGATCATACAAAAACTGACAAAACATAGGTGTCTCTTAGATCGAAATATTCCATTAAATTTCACTAATAGAAACTGAGAGCAAGAAATTCTGGGTGAAATCACCTATACAGCAGCCTGCAATTAGAATGCTGTATATTGTGCTCACTAGGACTTTATAAACATGTTAACTCTTTGATAATTAAAACAATGGATGTGACAGTGACACAATGGTTAGTACTGTTAACAGTACTAGGGACCCAGGTTCAATTCCCGGCTTGGGCCACTGTCTGTCCGGAGTTTGCACATTCTCCCCGTGTCTGCATGGATTTCCTCCGTGTACTCTGGTTTTCTCCCATGGTCTAAATGATCTACTATTTAGGTGCTTTGGCTATGCTAAATTTTCTCTTGGTGTTCCCAAAGGATGCCCATTTGTAGCAACTAGGGGTTTTTCATAGTAACTTCATTGCAGTGTTAATGTAATCTTCATTTTTACACAAAGAAACAAATAAATAATTGCCTTTATATGTCTCCTTTAAGATGGTAAATGTCCCGAGGAATATCAGAGGGACTTTATCAAAGAAAATTTGACACTGGGCCACATGTGGAGATGGCGGTGGTGGAGTAGTATTGTCACTCTGCCACCAGAGACCCAGGGTAATGTTCTGGGGACTCGGGTTCAAATCCCACCATGGCAGATGGTGAAATTTGAATTCAGTAAAATTCTGGAATTAAGAATGTGTGGATGACCATGAAACCATTGTTGATTGTTGTAAAAACCCATCTGGTTCGCTGATGTCCTTTAGGGAAGGAAACCTGCCGTCCTTACCTAGCCTGGCTTACATGTGACTCCAGAGCCACAGCAATATTGTATCAAACTGCTTAGAGATTAATAAAACTAAAACCGGACCAATGACCTAGCATTGATTTAAGTCATGATGTGGAGATGCCGGCATTGGACTGGATTAAACACCCAGGTTAGAGTCCAACATATTTATTTGGTAGCATAAGCCATTAACTTTTGAAACGCTCCTCCTTCATCAGGTAAATGGGAGTTCTGTTCACAATCAAGGCATATGAAGACACAAACTCAATTTACAAAATAATGGTTGGAATATTTCGGCACTCTTACATTATTTTGTAAATTGAATCTGTGTCTTTATATGCCCTGTTTATGAACAGAACTCCCACTTACCTGATGAAGGAGCAGCACTCCAGAAGCTAGTGGCTTGTGCTACCAAATAAACCTGTTGGATTTTAACCTGGTGTTGAGAGACTTCTTTCATTGATTTAAGTAGCAGAAATGATAAAGGCACATGCTGTTCAGTCATCCCTGTAAAGTCCTCATTAATATAATTGGGGACTTGTCACAAAACTGGGAGAGGTGTCCCACAGAGAGTAGTCTGGACTTATCAAAACAACATTCCAGCCAATGTTCTCCATTGCCTTCATTACCATTTCTGGGAATGATCAGTACCATCAGTGGCTAGTGCTCAGTTAAGAGGGAGTAGGGGTAATCTATTAGTATACATGAAGCATTTTTTTTATTCATTGGACATGGCCATCACCGGCTGGCCAGCATTTATTGCCCATCCCTAGTTGTCCAAATTGAGAGTCAAACACATTGCTGTGGCTCTGGAGTTACATGTAGGCCAGATCGGGTAAGGACAGCAGATTTCCTCCCCTAAACGACATTAGTGAACCAGATGGATTTTCCAACAATTGACAATCTTTGATGGTCTTCAGTAGATTCTTAATTCCAAATTTTTTTAGAAAAACTTAGTTCAAATTTCACCATCTACCATGGCAGGATTCAACCCTGGGTCCCCTGATCTATATTACTAGTCTAGTGATAATACCACTAGGCCATCACCTCCCCTTGCGGAACAGGAAACAGTAAGTTGGGAATAAAGGGGACATTTTTACATTGGTAGGTTTTAACCTGTGGAGTGTCAGAAAGGTCAGTGCTGGGGCCTTGACTATTTTTGATCTCTGACTGACTACAATTAATGACTCAGATGAAGAGAGCAAGAATTATTGATTTAAGTTTGTTGATGAGACAAAACTAGGTGGGAATGTAAGTAGGATGCAAAGAGGCTTACGCAGCAGATAAATTGAGTGGGCAGATGGCATACAATGTGGGAAAGTCGTTCTTTACTTTGGTCGTAAGAGTAGAAATATTTGTTTAAAAAGATGTGATATTTTTAAATGTTCATGTTCAATGGATTTGGGCTCATTTATATATAGAACACAAAGTTGGCAAGCAAGTATTGTAAAATAATCAGGAAGGTCAGTGGCATGTTGGTCTTTATTGCAAAGGATTGAATACAAGAACATGGCAGTCTTGCTACAGTTATATAAGACCTTAGTGTCATCACCACATTTGGGATACTGTGCACGGTGTTGGCCTCCACATCTGGGGAATGATTTGCTTGCCTTGGAGGTGTGCTGCTGACCTGAAGTTGGAATGGAATCTGGGACCCTGGTGCAGTGAGGCAGCAATGCATCACCTTCTCATATTGCTACAGAATTTCCTCAGGGTACTGTGTGAAATCTCATTATTTTCAATGGCACCATCAATTACTTTCCTTCCATTATAAAATTAGACAACCAACAACTATCCTGGTCCCAATATGCCGACGCTATAGTTAAGAAAGCCCACCAACACCTCATTCTCAGATGACTAAGGAAATTTGGCATGTCAACTACGATCTCACCAACATATACAGATGCACCATAGAAAACATTCTGGTTCAATCACAGTTTTGTATGGCTCCTGCTCTGCCCAAGACCGCAAGGAACTACAAAGTGTTGTGAATGTAGCCCAATCCATTACGCAAACCAGCCTCCCATCCATTGACTTTGTCTACACTTCCTGTTGCCTCAGCAAAGCAGCCAGCATAATTAAGAATTCCATGCACCCCGGACATTCTCTCTTCCAACTTCTTCCTTTGGGAAAAAGATTCAAACGTTTGAGGTCACGTATCAACCGACTCAAGAACGGCTTCTTCCCTCCTGCTGTTAGACTCTTGAATAGAACATAGAACATTACAGCGCAGAACAGGCCCTTCGGCCTTCGATGTTGCGCCGACCAATTAGGAAAAAAGCAATGACCCTCCAAACTAAACCATTCCCTTCTCTTCCATAAACTTATCAACTAACCTCTAAACGCCACTAAACTTGGCACATCTACAACTGCCGCAGGGCAGGGCATTCCACTCCCGAACCACCCTCTGGGTAAAGAACCTACCTCTGATATCCGTCCTATAACTATCACCCCTTAATTTAAAGCTGTGTCCCCTCGTGCTAGCTGTCTCCATCCTAGGAAAAAGGCTATCACTGTCCACCCTATCTAAACCTCTAATCATCTTATATGTTTCGATTAGGTCCCCTCTTAGCCGCATCCTTTCTAACGAAAACAACCTCAAATCCCTCAGCCTCTCTTCATAAGACCTGCCCTCCATACCAGGCAACATCCTGGTAAACCTCCTCTGTACCCTCTCCAATGCCTCCACATCTTTCTTATAATGTGGGGACCAGAACTGCACACAATACTCCAAGTGCGGCCGCACTAGAGTTTGTACAGTTGCAACATGACGTTGCGGCTCCGAAATTCAATCCCCCTACCAATAAAAAGCTAAGACTCCATATGCCTTCTTAACAACCTTATCGACTTGTTTGCCAACTTTCAGGGATCTATGCACATATACACCAAGATCCCTCTGTTCTTCAACACTATTAAGAGTCCTACCATTAGCCTTATACTCTACACATTTGTTATTCCTGCCAAAGTGAATTACCTCACACTTTTCCACATTAAACTCCATTTGCCACCTCTCGGCCCAGCTCTGCAACTTGGACCTACCTTGCATTAAGTTGATCTTTCTCTACACCCTAGCTATGATTGTAACACTACATTCTGTACTCTCTCATTTCCTTCTCTATGAACAATATGTTTTGTCTGTATAGTGCATAAGAGAAACAATACTTTTCACTATATGTTAATACAAAGAACAAAACAGCATGGGAAACAGGCTCTTTGGCCCAACGAGCCCGTGCCGCCACCCCGATGTTCCCACCTCTACCCGCGATCCCTGTCCATGTTTATAGATCTATGGATTAAAAACCAAATTTGAGACAATTTAGGGAGAATTGTTTTGCCAATTAGCCTAAGAGCACATCTTTGGGATGTGGGAGGAAACCGGAGCACCCGGAGAAAACCCACGCAAGCACGGGGAGAATGCGCAAACTCCCACTGACACAGGCCCAAATCCATGTATCTGCACAGCACAGCGATAGTCACTGAGCTGTCGTGTTGCCCATCAAATGGTCCAGGTCAAGCGTACACTAACGACGTGAAGCACTAGGATACTCACGATAAAATCCAAGAGCACTCCTCTCATGACCCATCGCGTGTATGCCTCTCGTTAGACAACAAGGTGGACCAAAGCACCGTAGGATAAAAACAAGTACATCAATATCATCATCCATTTGCACAAATCCCAGGGACCCCCAAGGCTCATGATCCCTATTTTAAATCAGTTTTCTATACCCCTCCATTCCCATTCTGTTCATGTGCCCATCTAAGTAATTCTTAAATAACTCCAGAGTACCTGCCTCCACCACTTTACTTGGCAGCGCATTCCATACCCCCACCACCCTCTGTGTGAAAAAACTCCCTCTAGCATCCAAATTATACCTTACTCCCCTCACCCTAAGCCCGTGACCCCTCGTGCTATTAGAGTCCATCCTAGGAAAAAGCTTAACCCTGTTTACTCTATCTATACCCCTCATAATCTTGTACACCTCTATCAGATCTCCTCTAAGTCTACGTCTTTCTAAGGAAAACAGTCCCAATTTGCCTAACCTCTCCTCGTAAGTCAGACCTTCCATACCAGGCAGCATCCTGGTAAACCTCCTCCGCACTCTCTCCAGACTCTCCATGTCCTTCCGGTATGTGACAATACAAGTGACAATAATAAATCAAATCAAATCAAATCAGAAGAAAGTGAGGATGTTTGCGGATTGCAGTCCGGGCCCCAAGCAGCAAGATCTGGACAACACTTAGGCTTGTGCTGGCAGGTAGTAAGTAATGTTCATGTCACACATGAGCCCAGTAATGACCATCTCTAACAAGACAGACTATAATTATCTCCTCTTGACATTGCCATCACAAATCTCTCATTGTCAAGATCCAAGGAATTGGGTATTGACTAGAAACCTAACTGGACTGGCTGTTTAAATAATATGGACCAGAAAGTGGCAATTCTGGGGTGGTTCATTCACTTCCTGACTGCCCCTCCACAAGACGCAAGACAGGAATGTGATGGAATACTCTCCTGGATCAGTGTAATCTCAACATCATTCAGGATAAAGTAGTCTGTTTCACCAGCACTCTGCCCTCACCACTAGTGCACAGATGCAGCAGTGTGAACACTGTATACGAGATGCAATAACTCACTAAGGTTCCTTCAATAGCACCTCTACCACTAAATGGACAAAATGCAACTGGCATAGATAGAGTGCTGATCAAACAGACTGCTTTATCCAGCAATGAGATTGCACTCATCCAGGAGATATTCCATCACCCTCCTGCCTTGCAACTAGTGGAGGGGCAGTCAGGAAATAAGTGAACCATTTCTGAATTTCCCCTGCAAGACACTCACCATCCTGACTCAGAACTATATGGCACTGTAGCACAGTGGTTATCACTGCTGCCTCACAGTGCCAGGGACCCGGGTTCGATTTCCGACCTGAGTCACTGTCTGTATAGAGTCTGCATGTTCTCCCCATGTCTGCGTGGGTTTCCTCCAGATGCTCTGATTTCTTCCCACAGTCCAAAGATGTGAGGGTTAGGTGGATTGGCCATGCTAAATTGACCCTTTGTGTCAGTGGGACTAACTGGATAAATATGTGGGGTTACGGAGGATAGGGCTTGGGTGGGATTGTGGTCAGTGCAGACTTGATGGGATGAATCACCTCCTTCTGTGCTGTAGGGATTCTAAGAAGGCAGCTCACCATCACCTTCCTGAAGGAAATTGGGAATGAACAATAAAGTGAGCCCAAAACCCTCTGACTCTGAGACAAGAGTGCTATCCATTGAGATATGGTTGACATTGTACATTCAGTTCCCATTGTCTGCATCAAAATAACCTCTCAACATTCCCACCTGCTGACTCACCTGAGCTATAGCCGAAGGGCCGTAGAAACTGTCTAAGCATTTCTTGTACCTGTAACACGCAAGAGCATCCTCTGCTGCCTGGAAAATAAAGCAGACATTTCTACATAACAAAAGCAAAATATTATTGGTTCTGGAGATATGGTAAAACTCTGCAGTTCTGCCAGGATTTGTGCAGAGATAAATGGAGTTAATATTTCAAATACAATATGACTCCTCTTCGGGAAGATTCCGAGGAAGAGTTAACTGTCATACACTGCAGGCATGGGTATCCTGGCAGTGCCAGCCTGTATCCCTGGCACTGCCCAAAGGGTAAAATACCCACACCCAGAGGTACCACTGTCCACCAAGCATTAGGCAGTGTCAAGGAGGCAGGCCTCTTGGGGGGGAGGGGTGTGATTGGTGGAAGTGGAGTTGGGGTTGGGTTCTGCTGCCATTCTGAAATTGGCAGTGACAGAGGGGGGCAGGCCAGTGGTTAGAGCTGGCCATCGGGGTTGGAGATAGGGGTTTGGACTCAGGGCTGCTGGTGGGGTGGGGTGGAGATCCGCTATAACAAATGAGCACACGAGCAATGGACCACTCAGCGCTATGTTGCCAACAACTCCAGCGGGAATAGCTCACTGATTTTCAGTGTGATTTCATGTCAGGATACTCTACAGTGCACAGAATGTGGGAGATTCATTTTCAAAATCCCACTGAAAGAACTGGCGGTATTTACTCCAGTTTTTACGCGAAATCGACATTTGGATTTGACGAGAGATTGGGTAGACTGGGGTTGTTCTCCCTGGAAAGACAGAGAACGAGGGAGACCTAATAGAGGTGTATAAAATTATGAAAGGTATAGATACGTTGAACAGTGGGAAGCTTTTTCCCAAGTCGGAGGTGACGATCATGAGGGGTCACAGGCTCAAGGTGAGAGGAGTGAGGTATAACTCGATATCAGAGGGATGTTTTTTACGCAGAGGATGGTGGGGGCCTGGAATGTGCTGCCAAGTAGGGTGGTGGAGGTGGACACACTGGGATCCTTTAAGAATTACCTGGATAGTCACAAGAGCAGCCTGAGGATGGAGGGATACAAACGAATGGTCTAGTTAGACAAATGCGCAGCACAGGCTTGGAGGGCCGAAGGGCCTTGTCCCTGAGCTGTACTGTTCTTTGTTCTTTGTAATTCTTTAGGAGAATTCTGCACTTGCAATCCTTACCTGAGGAAGGATGTTTATGCTATAGAGGCAGTGCAAAGAAAGTTTACCTAGGCTGATTCCGGGGATGGCAAGATTGATGTATGAGGAGATATTGAGTCAGTTAGGATCAAATTCACTGGAGTTTGGAAGGATGAGGGAGGATCTGATGGAAAACAAGAAATTCTAACAGGAGTGGACAGGATAGATACAGGAAGGATGTTCCTGATGGTAGGGGAGTCCAGAACCAGGGATCACAGTCTAAAGATATAGCCTAAGATGAGGAGGAATTTCTTCACCCAGCGAATGGTGAATTTGTGGACTTTGCTACCACAGAAAGTAGTTGAGGCAAAAACATTGTATATTTTCAAGGAGTTAGATATAGCTCTTGGGGTGAAGGGGATCAAAGGATATGGGGGGAGGGGAGAATCAGGCTATTGAGATCATCCATGAACATAATGAATGGGGAAAGCAGGCTTGAAGGACTGAATGGTCTACACTGGCTCCTACTTTCTCATTTCTAAGTTGGACTTAAAAGTTACCTCTGCTTCTGCCTCCACAGGTACTGCCAGACCTGTTGAATCTCTCCAGGAATTTTTGTTTATAATCTCTGGGAAGTATAGCATATAGATATATTCAAAAACAAAACAATCATCCGTTAGCCTAGAATTTCAATAGCACTCTCCCACATTCAGATGCTAAATGTACACGTAAGCCTCTACTAATAAGTAGGAAGTCTTCTTCAGATCGGGAAGTATAAATGGTGGTAGTGGGAGGGAGGGGAGAGGGAGATAAACACTGAGTAACACATGAACATGTAGATAAGTTCCTGCTTCCACTATAAGGGCAGTATTACAGAATTTCATAAGACCATAAGACATAGGAGCAGAATTAGAATCTGTTCTGCTATTCAATTATGGCTGATTTTTTTTCTCACCCCCATTCTCCTACCTTTCATAGAATCCCTTCAATGCAGAAGGAGGCCATTTGGCCCATTGAATCTGCACTGACCACAATCCCATCCAGGCCCTACCCTCTGAATCCCATAATCCCAAATTTGCAACATAAAAATTGGCCAATCGGCCCAAAATCTCCATGCCAGTGTTTACATTTCCCAAGAATTTTCCCCCTGTTCTCTTCAACAGTACCCCCTATCACTGATTGTAACACTACGTCCTCTATAACTCTCACGCCCAACGAAAATCTGTCTAATTCTGCTTTCAGTGACCGAGCCTCCACTACATTCTGGGGGAGAGAATTCCACGCACTAACAATCCTTTGGGAGGATTTCTCCTCATCTCTGTCTTCAAAGGGGAGACCTCTTGCTTTTAAACTGTGTCACCTAGTTTTAGTCTCCCAAAAAGATGAAGCACCCTCCAGCTTTCCACCCTGTCAATCTTCTTTCCACCCTGCCAATCCCCTCAGGATCTTCTAGGTTTCAACACTTCATTCCTTCATTTTTTTTTGGATCTTCTTTTGGTCTTCCATATCCATTTTTAAAATATGGAGACTGGAATTGTTCATTGTACTCTGACTGTGGCCTAATCAATTCAACATGAATCTGAAAATGGTTTGCCAGACAGAACTCTTTGCTACCTTGTTTGTGTCATAGGTGCAGCTGGTCTGTGGACATATCTGATAGCCACATGGGTTGCAGCAGAAATAGCTGAAGCGATCCATGCAAGCAGTGTATGGATTCATATGTGGCCTGCTGTAGTCGATACACGGCTTGATAGGAGGCATACATCCTCGATAATGATCCATGTAGGTGGTTGGGATGCTCGGATCTATATTTTTGATCTTTAGGGAAGAAAAACACAGACTGTCAGAAGGGTGGGATTTCATAGAGGTTACAAGAAAATGCAAAATAAGCAGCACAATCCATTGTCATGGGTAAAATCCATCCCTGCTTTTTATTTTATTTATTAGTGTCACAAGAAGGCTTACATTAACACTGCAATGAAGTTACTGTGAAAATCTCCTGGTCGCCACATTCCGGTTCCCATTCGGGTACACAGAAGGAGAATTTAGCATGGCCAATGTATCTAACCAGCATGTCTTTCTGACTATAGGAGGAAACCGGAGCACCTGGAGGAAACCCACATAGACATGGGGAGAATGTGCAGACAGTGACCCAAACCAGGAATCAAACTCGAATTCCTGGTGCTGTGCTAAACACTGTGCCACAAAATGTTGTCTTGTGAGTATGGTCAATGTTTATTTAGTGACCAAGAGCAAAAACAAGAGGAAAATATGGTAAGGAGAATAAGGAAACTGATAGGCAGAGGAATCAAGGGGCAGAGTAAGATAAGAACCAAGTAAGAAATCGTAGGAAAGGGAAAAGAAACGTTATAAATGCCCACGTTAAAGTTTTGTACCTCAATGCTTGGAGGATTCGAAACAAAATGGATGAATTAGTTGCACAGATAGATGTAAAGGGGTATGATATAGTTGGGATTATGGAGATGTGGCTCAAGATGACTAAGGATGGGAACTAAACATTAAGGGCTCTTCGGTGTCTTGAAAGGATAGACAGAAAGGAAAGGATGGTGTTTCATTGTTGATTAAGGAAGACGATATTGAGAAAAGATATCAGCATAGATGATGTGGAATCTGTTTGGGTCGAGTTAAGAAACAACAAGGGGCAAAAAACATTGATGAGGTGGGGCACAGACCACCAAACGTTAATGGTAATTAGTGTTGGGAAATCAACATTAATGACAGGAAATCAGAGATGCATGTGTTAAAGGAACATTTGTGATTATGGGTGACTTTAAACTGAATATAGATTGGGAGAGTCAGATTAGTCACAGTACGGGATAGTTTTCTGAAGCAATATGTGAGGAACCAGCAAGGGAGCAGGCCATCCTGGACTGGGTGTTGTGCAATGAGAAAGAAAGGGTTAATTGGCAATCTAGTTGTGAGAGAACCGTTGGGGATGAGTGATCATAATATGGCAGAAGTCTTTGTCAAGATAGATAATGATGTGGTTGATTCTGAGACCTGGGTCCAGAATCTCAATAAAGGAAACTATGATGGTATGAGGCATGAATTGGGCATAATAGACTGAAAAACATTACTGAGAAAGGAAAGACAGTGGACAGGCAATGGCAGGCATTTAAAGAACAAATAGGTGAACTTCAGAAGTTGTTTATTCCTGTTTGACACAAGAGTGGTAAGGGAATTGTGGCCAAACCATAGCTTACAAGGGAAATTAGAGATTATATCAGATTCAAGGAAGAAGCATTCAAATTGGCAAGAAAAATCAATAGGCCTGTGGATTGGGAGCAGTTTAAAATTCAGCAAAGGAAAACCAAGGAATTGATTAAGAAAGAAAAAATAGAGTATGAAAGTAAGCTAGCAGGAATCGTAAAACTGACTGTAAAAGTTTCTACAGATATGTAAAGAGAAAAAGATTGACAAAAACAAATGTAGGCCCCTTACAGTTAGAAATGGGAGAAATCATAAGGGGGAATAAAGAAATAGCTAAGGAATTAAATTCATACTTTGCTTCATTCTTCACAAAGAAAGACATGAATAATGTGTTAGAAGTGCTGAGAGAAATATGTTTTAGTGAGGAGCTGAAGGAAATCAGCACTAGTAGAGAAATGGTTTTGGGGAAATTGATGGGATTGAAGGTGGATAAATCTCCAGCTCCTGATAATCTTCATCTCAGAGCACTTAAAGAAGTGGCCCTGGAAATTGTAGATCCATTGGTGGTTATTTTCCAAAATTCTTTAGACTGTGGAATAGTTCCTACAAATTGGAGGGTAACTGACGTAAGCCTAAAAGAGAGATAAAGAGAAAACAGGGAACTATAGACCAGCGAGCCTAATGTCAGTACTGTCTTCCTATTACTGCTATTGAAGTGGACAAACTCATATTTATCTACATTAAACTGCATGTGTCATGCAGATACCCACACACTTAGCCTGTCCAAAACACACTGAAGCATCTTGCATCCTCCCCATAGCTCATCTTCCTACCCAACTTTGTATCATTCCCACCTCACCAATGTTTTTTGCCCCTTGTTGTTTCTTAACTCGACCCGAACAGATTCCACATCATCTATGTTGATATCTTTTCTCAATATCGTCTTCTTTAATCAACAATGAAACACCATCCTTTCCTTTCTGTCTATCCTTTCAAGACACTGAAGAGCCCTCAATGTTTAGTTCCTATCCTTAGTCATCTTGAGCCACATCTCTATAATGCCAACTATATCATACCCCTTTACATCTATCTGTGGGGAAGTTGCTGAAATCTATTATCAAGGATATTATAACTCAGCATTTGGAAGGCAATGGTATAATTAGACAAAGTCAGCATGGATTTACAAAAAGAAATCATGTCTGGCAAATCTATTGGAACTTTTAAGAATGTAACTAGTGGAGTTGACTGAGGAAAACCAGTAGATATGGTTTATTTAGTCTTCCAGAAGGCTTTCAACAAGGTCTTAGTTAACAGGCTAATATATAAAGTACATGGGATTGCAGGTAGTGTCTTGAGATGGATAGAACGCTGGTTAGCAGATACAAAACAAAGAGTTGGCAATTTTTGATTGACAGTCAGTGACTAGTGGGTTCCACAGTGCTAGGACTCAATCATTCACATTATATATTAATGATTTGGAAACAGGAACTGAATGTATTATCTCCAAATTTGCAAATGATACAAAGTTGGGTGGGAGGATGAGTATGGGGAGGATACAAGATGCTTCAGTGTGTTTTGGACAGGCTGGTGTGTGGGCATCTGGATGACACATGCAGTTTAATGTAGAAAAACGTGAGTTTGTCCACTTTGATAGCAATTAATAGGAAGACAGATCATTACTTGAATGGATGCAAATTGAGAGAAGTGGATACTCAGTGAGACTTTGGAATCCTCGTGCATCAGTCATTGAAAGTAAGAGCCCAGGTACAGCAGGCAGTAAAGAAGGAAGATGGTATATTGGCCTTCATACTGAGAGGATTTGAATATAGCAAATAGCAATAGGGATGTTTTGCTACAATGGTATAGAGCATTGGTGAGATCATAACTGGAGAGTGTGTGTAGTTTTGGGTGTTCTTATCTGAGGGAGGATAGAATCATAGAATCGCTACAATGCACAAGGAGGCCAGTCAGCCCAGTGAGGCTGCACTAACCACAATCCCACATACGCCCTATTCCTGTAACCCCACATATTTACCCTGCTAACCCCCTAAAATTATGAACAATTTAGCACAGCCAATCAACCTAACCTGCATATCTTTGGACTGTGGGAGGAAGCCGGAGCACCCAGAAGAAACCCACGCAGACATGGGGAGAATGTGCAAACCTCACACAGACAGAAACCTGAGGGAATGGCAATGGGAGATTTTAATCTGTATATTGATTGGACAAACATAGAAGAAGAATTTGTGACAGGCATCAGGAATTTTAGAGCAATAAGTTGTGTGACCTAGCCAGGTTATTTTAGATTTGGTTTTGTGTAATGAAGAAGGATTAACAAGGGATATTGTTATTAAGGATCCATTAGAAAGGAATGACCACAATATGATAGAATTCCAAATACGGTTTGAGGGTGAATACCGTAGATCTATACCAGTGTCCTCAAATAAGGGCAATTATCATGGTATGAGGGTGGAATTGTTTAAAGTGACCTGGGTGAACAAGTTAAGATTCAGGTCACTAGATGAGCAGTGGCAGAAATTCAAACAGCTGGACTAAAATGCTCAGCAAGTTTATTCCAAACAAAAAGAAGGATTCCATGCAGAAGAGACTAAATCCATGGTTAACACAGGAGGTCAAGGATAATGTTTAATGGAAAAGCAGGATATACAAAGTGGCAAGGGTAGACCAGAGGACTGGGAAATTTTTAGAATCAAAAGACTAAAAAACTCATGAGAGAGAGTTTGCATGCAGCATAAGAACAATCTGTAAGTGTTTCTATGGATATATCAATAGGAAGTGGGCAGCTAGGTAAATGTGGGACTGCCACTGAACAAGGCAGGTGAACTGATAACAGCAAACAAAGAAATGATGGATATGATAAATATATTTTTTGCATCATATGTGATGATTTCAAATAACAACTTACAAAGATCCCAATCACAAAGCACAATTCAAGAAACTCAAGGGGCTAAAGGTGGACAAGTTGCCAGGACCTGATGAATTGCATGCCAGAGTTTTAATGGAAGTGACTGCAGACATAGTGGATCAATTGGTTGAAATTTTTCATAACTCATTAAATTCCAGGAGGGTATCAAAGATTGGAGAACAGTCAATGTGACGGCTTTGTTCTAAAAGGACAAAAGGCAGAAAGCTTGGAAACTATAGGCCAATTAGTATAACATCTAATTTTGGCAAGACACTGCAGACAATAATCAAAGGGCTAATCATTTAGGAAAGCCTAATCAAACCTAGTCAAAATGGTTTTGTGAAAGATAAATCATGCTTGACAAATTTAATCAAACTTTTTGAGGATCTAATAATGGAGAGTAGATAGAGGGGAACCTGTAGATGTAGTGGATTTAGATTTCCAAAAGACGTTGACAGGGTCTCATATAAGAGACTAGTGCATGAAGTAAAAGCCTATGGAAATGGAAGAAATGTGCTGGCATGGTTTGAAAACTGGCTGTCACATAAAAAACAGTTAGAATAAATGGGTCCTTTTTCAGAGTGGAAAGATGTAACTAGTGGAATACTGCAGGGATTGGTTCTTGGCCCACAATTGTCCACCACTTACATTAATGATCCGGAGGAAGGAATGGAATGTAAGCTTTCCAAATTTGCTGATAAGAAAATAGATAGAAGAGAATATTGTGGTAGGACATTTGAGACTGCAATGGGATATCGATAGGTTGGGTGAGTGGGCAAAAACCTGTGGGGAAGTGTGAGGTAATGCATTTTGCTAGGAAGGATCAAAAGACATTATTATCTAAATGGAGAGGGACTACAGGTGAATAAAGTGCAGAGGGATCTAGATGCTCTAGTGCAGGAATTACAATAAGCTAACATGAAGATCCACAAGAAGTTAAGTAGGCAAATGACATTTTGGCCTTTATTGCAAAAGGGTTGGATTTAAAAATAAGGAAGCTTTCTTGCAATTGTATAGGATGTTGGTGAGGCCTCACCTGTGTACAGTTTTGATCCCCTTACATAAAAAGAGATATAGTAACATTGGAATCAGTCCAAAGAGAATTGACCAGGCTAATGTCTGGGATGAGAGGGGTGTTCTGTCAAAAGAGGCTAAATAATCTGGGTCTGAATTCCTTGGAGTTTAGAAGAGTCAGGGTGACCTTATTCAAACATATAAGACCCTGAGAGGACTTCAAAGGATAGACGAAGAAACACTTTCCCTCGTGGGAAAATCTTGAACAAGGGGACATAGCTACAAAATAAAGTCCATTTTAAAGTAATGGGAATGGAATTTATTCTTGGCAAATCTCTGGAATTCTCTGCCCTAAAAAGTGCGGGAGGCTGGATCATTCAAAGTATTTGAGGTGGAAATGGATAAATATTTGATAGATCAAGAAATAGAGGGCTATGGGGAAATGGCACAGGAAAAGAACTGAGGCCAGCTTAGAACAGCCATGATCAGAATGAATGGCAGGGCAGGCTTGAAGGACTCCTGCTTGTGTTGTTGTGTGTCATTGGGTGGGGGCATAGATCATAGTGTGGATATACAATAGGGGATGATATACAGCCAAATATGGAAGAAAAACTTAGTCAGCCTGGAAGGCAGAGTGATTATAGACAAATTAAGGGACAGGATAGTAATATGGCAAGACTGGATGACATTTATTTTAATGTAAGGAATCTTGCGAATAAGGCAGATGAGTTGAGAGTGTTGATTAACACATGGGAGTATGATATTATTGCTATCACAGAGACATGGTTAAGCAAGAGGCAGGACTGTTATCAAGTTACAGAGGTTTGCAGCATGGAAACAAGCATTGTCCATGCCATCCTTTTTTTTAAGCATCTAAGCTAGTCCCAATTGCCCGCATTTGGCCTATTTCCTTTGATCCCATCTTACCCATGTAACTTTTTAAAAGACAAAATTGTACACGCTTCTACTACTATCTCTGGCAGCTTGTTCAAGATACTCACCACCTTCTGTGTGAAAAGATTGCTCCTCTGGACACTTTTGTATCTCTCCCTCTCACCTTAAATCTATGCTCTCTAGTTTTAGGCTCCCCTATCTTTGGGAAAAGATTATCTAGCTGATCCATGCCTCTCATTATTTTACAGATCTCTATAAGATCACCCCTCAGCCTTCTATGCTCCAAAGAAAAAAATCCCAATCTGTTCAATCTCTCCTTATAACTCAAACCATCCTGGTAGTATGCAAGTAAATTTCTTCTGCACTTTTTCTCGTTTAATAATATTCTTTCTATAATAGGGTGACCAGAACTGTACATAGTATTCCAAGTGTGGCTTTACCAATGTCTTCTACAACTTTAAAAAGATGTCCCAACTCCTGTATTCAATGTTCTGACCAATGAAACCAAGCATGCAAAATGCTTTCTTCACCACTCTGTCCACCTGTGACTCCACTGTCAAGGAGCTTTGAATATGTACCCCGAGATCTCTTTGTTCTGTACCTCTCCCTAACACCCTACCATTAACTGAATAAGTCCTGCCTGGTTCAATCTACCAAAATGCATTACTTAGCATTTATCTAAATTAGACTCCATCTGCCATTCACCAATCCACTGGCTCAATTGATCAAGATCTGGTTGCAATCCAAGATAACCTCCTTCACTGTCTGTTATGTCACCAATCTTGGTGTCATCTGCTAACCATGCTTCCTATATTCTCATCCAAATCATTAATCTAAATGACAAATAACAGTGGGCCCAGAATTGATCCCCGAGGCACATCCCTGATCACAGGTCTCCAGTTTGAGAAACAACTCTCTACAACCACCTTCTGGCTTCTATCATCAGTCCAGTTTTGTATCCATTTTGCTATCTCACCCTGGATCCCATGAGATTTAACTTTATGCAACAACCTACTATGCGGACTGACAGCTCAATATTCCGGGGTATAGAAGCTTCAGGTGAGACAGGGCTGAGGTGTAAAAGAGGAGGTGGCATCATAATATTGATCAAGGGGCCAATTATTGCAGTGAGGAGGGATACTATCTTAATAGATTCTTCATTTGGACCATATGAGTGGAACTTAAACACAAAAAGGGGGCAATCACATTGCTGGGAGTATACTGTAGACTCCCAAATAGTCAGAGAGAGATAGAAGAGTAGATATGTAGAAGATTAAAAATAATAGGGTAATAATAGGAAGGAATTTCAATTTTCCCAATATTAATTAGAATAGTCAAAGTGGGAAAGCTTAGAGGGGCAGAACTCTTAAAATGCACCCAGGAGAGCTTTTTGAGTGCCTAGAAAATCCTCTGAGAGAGAGGGTGGTACAGGTCCTAATTTTAGGGAATGAAAGTAGATAGGTGCTAGAGGTGTCATTGAGGAGCATTTTGGTAATAGTGACCATAGCTCGGTAAGATTTAAGGTAGTTATGGAAAAGGATAAAAATGGATTGGAAATAGGATCTGCCCAAAGTGGAGTAGCTACTTGTAGGAAATACACATCAGAATAGTGGGAGTCATTCAGAAAGGAAATAGACAGAGTACAAAGCCAACATGATCACGTAAAGATAAAGAGTGGTACCAACAAATCCAGAGAACCCTGGATGTTAAGGGATATTATAAGATTGGATAAGGAAAAAAAGGGAGGTTTATGACGGATAAGGGGCTGAAAATAATGGATGCACTAGAGGAGTTTAGAAAGTATAGGAGGGTACTTACAAAACAAAAAGGGGGCATGAAAAAATATTGGTGGATAAATAAAGGAAAATTCCAAGGAGTTTTATAAGTATATTAACAGCCACAGGAGAGGTGACAGAGTATTAGAAGACCACAAGTGGTACCATTATTCAAGAAGGGAAGTAGGGAAAAACCAGGTAATTGCTGGCCAGTGACTCTAACATCAGTGATAGGGAAGTTATTAGTGAAAAAAATTCTGAAGGGCAGAATTAATCTCCACTTGGAGAGGCAAGAGTTAATGAAGGACCTATGGTGCAACCCCACCCATCTACTCTGCTCATCCCCATGACACTAGGGTCATGGGGATGAGCTATTGCTCATGACCTATTGCTGTAACCCCACCCATTTACCCTACTCATCCCCATGACACTAGGGTCAATTTAGCATGGCCAATCAACCTAACCTGCACATTTTTGGACTGTGGGAGAAAACAAAAGCACCCAGAGGAAGTCCATGCAGGCACGGGGAGAATATGCAAACACCACACATACAGTGACCAAAGGCTGGGTCCTTGGCGCTGTGAGGCAGCAGTGCTAACAATTATGCTACCATGCTGCCCTAAGATAAGGTTCCTAACAAGGTTACACATGGGAGGCTGATGGAACAGGTAAGAGAACATGGGAGCCGGAGCAATTTAGCAAATTTAATCCAAAATTGGCTTATTGGTAGGAGACAGAGAGTGATGGTCATAGATTATTTTTGTGACTGGAAGCCTGTGCCAGTGGTGCACAGCAAGGATAGCTGCTGGCTCCCAGATTAATGAGCTAGATGTGAAAGGGCCGGGCCAGGGGGGGGGGGGGGGGTTATGATGGAGCTGTGTAAATTACCATAGCTAGAGTTCTATGTGTAATTCTGGTCGTCACGCTATCGGAAGGATATGATTGCATTAGAGAGGGTTCAGAAGAGATTCACCAGGATGCTTGGGGCAGACATGATTGGCCAAAGGGCCTCTTTCTGCATTGTAGAAATCCACAGCTCTAAGGTCAAGAAGGTGATTCACCAGCACTTTCTCCAGGACAATTAGGGATGGACAATGTACACTGACCTTGCCAGCAATACTCATATCCCAGCAATAAATAAATGAATTATTTGCCATCAAGAAGTTCAGTTTCTTAAATTCTCAGCTTGAGATCGGTTTGCACACCTGACTCTGATCAAATAAATCTGTATACCCACCTGCACTCTAACATATTAACTCCACTGATTAAATACTGATATGGGAACCAATCTTCAGATTGTAGGCAATAGAAATAGGGAGTCATCTTATTCAAGTTTGTAAGTTTGTAAGTTCAAATTCTGCACACTTCAAGATGAGAATATAAGATCTGGTAATGTGTGGGCTTACCCCAGAGAATGACTATGAAATCCATAATAAACATTCATTAAAAACCAAATTAGTTCACAAAAATCGTTCGGGAAAAGGAACTTGTTGCCCTTATTCTGGCCTTTCTGTGACTCTGCACTGGCTAGCTCTGTTGGAGTTGTACTCTGTTGGAGTACAGCACAACAACTTGACAAAGTTCCTTTGACAGCACCTTCCAAACCAGTGACCTCTATCATCTGGCAGGACAACAGCAGCAGATGCTTTGGGGATACGATCAGTTTCCCTTCCAAGTCCCAGAGGATCCTAACTTGGAAATATATCACCATATTTCGTACAAACTGTGCAGGAAGGTTTTTTGACTCAGTATGTAGATAGGCCAACTAGAGGTGAGGCTACATTGGATTTGGTGCTGGGCAATGAGCCAGACCAGGTGGTAGGCTTGGAAGTTAGTGAACATTTTGGTGATAGTGACCACAATTCGGTTACGTTCACCTTAGTGATGGATAGGGATAGGCATGAAGCTGGGGGCAGTAGTTATAGCCGGGGGAAGGGTAATTATGAGGCCATCAGGAGAGAATTAGGGTGCATAGATTGGACTAGGGAACTACAGGGACTGGGAACATCTGGAATGTGGTGCTTATTCAAGGAGCAGCTGCTGCGAGTCCTTGATAAGTATGTCCCTGTCAGGCGAGGAGGAAATGGTCGAGTAAGAGAACCTTGGTGTACGAAAAAAGTTGATTTGCTGGTTAAAAGGAAAAAGGAGGCTTATGTCAGGATGAGGCTTGAAGGCTCGGTTAGTGCAATGGATAGCTATAGATTAGCCAGGAGGGAGCTAAAGAGTGAATTGAGGAGAGCTAAGAGAGGACACGAGAAGACTTTGGCTGATAGGATTAAGGAGAATCCTAAAGCTTTCTTTAGATATGTTAAGAATAGAAGATTGGTTAGGACAAGATTAGGGCCAGTCATAGACAGCAGTGGGAAGTTGTGCGTGGAGCCTGAAGAGATTGGAGAGGTACTGAATAAATATTTCTCTTCGGTATTCACGCAGGGTGATGTAAATGTAGTTATGGAGAACACTGAGGTACAGGGTAGCAAGCTGGAAGGTATCGAAGTAGATAGGGAGGATGTGCTAGATATTCTCGAGGGTTTGAAGTTGGATAAGTCCCCTGTGCCGGACGGGATTTACCCTAGGATTCTCTGGGAGGCAAGAGAGGCGATTGCAGAGCCTCTGGCTCTGATCTTCAGGTTGTCGTTGGTTACGGGTGTGGTTCCGGAGGACTGGAGGATAGCGAATGTGGTCCCATTGTTCAAGAAGGGAAGAGAGACCTTCCAGGGAATTATAGGCCAGTGAGTCTTACTTCTGTTGTGGGCAAAGTATTGGAGAGAATAATTAGGGATAGGATTTATAGTTATTTAGAGAGAAATGAATTGATTGGGGATAGTCAGCATGGTTTTGTGAAGGGTAGGTCGTGCCTTACTAACCTCATTGAGTTTTTTGAAAAAGTGACTAAGGAGGTGGATGGGGGTAAGGCGGTTGATGTGGTATATATGGACTTTAGTAAGGCGTTTGATAAAGTGGCCCATGGAAGACTTCTGCAGAAAATGCAGATGTATGGGATAGAGGGTGATTTAGCTAATTGGATTAGGAATTGGCTAGCAGATAGAAGACAGAGGGTGGTGGTTGATGGGAGATATTCATCGTGGAGTTCGGTGACAAGTGGTGTACCTCAGGGGTCTGTTTTGGGGCCCCTGCTGTTTGTAATTTTTATAAATGATCTGGATGAGGGTATTGAAGGATGGATTAGTAAATTTGCAGATGACACTAAAGTCGGTGGAGTGGTAGATAGTGAAGAGGGGTGTTATAGTTTGCAGAGGGACTTGGACAAGTTGCAGAGCTGGGCCGAGAGGTGGCAAATGGAGTTTAATGTGGAAAAGTGTGAGGTAATGCACTATGGCAGAAATAATAAATGTGTAGAGTATAGGGCAAATGGTAGGATTCTTAGTAGTCTAGATGAACAGAGGGATCTTGGTGTTTATGTGCATAGATCCCTGAAAGTAGGCAGTCAAGTCGAGAAGGTTGTTAAGAAGGCATATGGAGTCTTGGCTTTTATTGGTAGGGGGATTGAATTTCGGAGCCGCAACGTCATGTTGCAACTGTACAAAACTCTAGTGCGGCCGCACTTGGAGTATTGTGTGCAGTTCTGGTCCCCACATTATAAGAAAGATGTGGAGGCATTGGAGAAGGTACAGAGGAGGTTTACCAGGATGTTGCCTGGTATGGAGGGCAGGTCTTATGAGGAGAGGCTGAGGGATTTGAGGTTGTTTTCGTTAGAAAGGAGGCGGCTAAGAGGGGACCTAATCGAAACATATAAGATGATTAGAGGTTTAGATAGGGTGGACAGTGATAGCCTTTTTCCTAGGATGGAAAAAGCTAGCACGAGGGGACACAGCTTTAAATTAAGGGGTGATAGTTATAGGACGGATATCAGAGGTAGGTTCTTTACCCAAAGGGTGGTTCGGGAGTGGAATGCCCTGCCTGCAGCAGTTGTAGATGCGCCAAGTTTGGTGGCGTTTAAGAGGTTAGTTGATAAGTATATGGAAGAGAAGGGAATGGTTTAGTTTGGAGGGGCATTGCTTTTTATATTGGTCGGCGCAACATCGAAGGCCGAAGGGCCTGTTCTGTGCTGTAATGTTCTATGTTCTATGTTCTATTCCTTCACTGTCACTAGGTCAAAATCCTGAAATGCCCCTCCTAATAGCAGTGTGGGTACACCTACATCTTGAAGATAGCTCACCACCACTTTCTGAAGGACAATTAGGAATGGGCAATAAGTGCTGGCCCTAGCCAGTGATACCCACATCCCGTGAATGAATATAAAAAAAACTCTCAATTACCCATCTTGGTTACATACATCTTAATATCTTTGCCGAATTAAATCCTGTTGATCTCAGATTTTTAAATTTTTTATTCATTCCCCAATCCCCAAGCTCAACACATTTCTTGGAGGGAGCAAGTTCCAGATTTAAATCATCCTTTGTTTCAAGAAATTGTTCCTGTCAGCAATTCTGAATTTTCCATGTCTAATAATTCACAAGGGGATAACAGAACAAATTTCATTTCTATCTCTTATTATTCCGCAGGTTATTTCATCACTTGGCATAATTTGCATAAATCATCATCTCAATATCATAATATTGTTGCACTGTTACTCTCATGATGCGTGTGGATGTCCAGTGACCTCACTAAGGTCACCTTTGCTCTTTTGTGATATGGGCCAGCTAAAAACTGAAGTAATATTTTTATCCCATCCTCTGTAAAAGTACACAGCGACATTAAAATACAAGGAATAGTCAGATAGTAATTCTCTTGGGAGTAGGGTCTCTATAACCTTCTTGTTTTCAGGACATTTTTGGAAGAGAGGTATCATTCCCAGGAAAGGGGATACTTTTCCACTGCTTGATTCCAGTACCGGTAAAAGTATTTCTAAATTTGACTGTGGCACAGTAATCATTGCTGCTTACCCCAACTATCTTCCCAAACCTTCCACCAACTGAGGGATGGAACTGTATCTAAGTGGCATCTTTTACAATTTCAGGATGTTTCACAACCAATGAGGTACTTTTGGAATGTAGTTCCTGTAATATTGGAGGGAATTTGTGAACAGCACAGTGCCACAATGAAGTAATGATTGGATCATCTGTTTTATTCATCCCAGCTATGACTGTAACACTACATTCTGTACCCTCTCCTTTCCTTCTCTATGAACAGTATGCTTCAACTGTATAGAGCACACGAAAGGGTACTTTTTACTGTATGCTAATACTTGTGATAATAATAAATCAAATAAAAATTATTGCTATTGCTTGAAGGATAAATATTGACCAGGACACTGAAAAGAATGCCCTTCCCCCACCATAAAACTTACCACCATCCCTCCCCATCTTTATTTGAATAGTGCAAGGGGATCTCATACATCCACCAGATAGAACAAATGGGGCTTTGGTCACCTATAAGACAGCACCTCCGACAATGCAGCACTCCTTCAGTACCCAATATTACCAGTGTAGAACTTCTGCCTCTTACACAAACCATCCAATCAACTGAGGGACATGTTGCTCAAGTTGGGGAATTATTTTGTACCCCGAGCACTTCTTAGAGACTGCAACAAACTTTGGACTGTTGCAGCCAAGAGATGAAAGGTCAATGGGTCTAACTCAGCGTATTAACCATGGATTCTCAGAGTTTTAGCAGCACTTTAGCTTCATTAAGCCTGACCTTCTCCTCATGGAGCTCCTAATCAAATTTTACACTTCTGTCCTTGCTTCCTAAACCTTTGACATATTATCACACTTGTCGATGAGTGTCTGGTCACAGTATCTATAGGTTTGCTGAACATTACCCTGGGAAGGCAGGTCTTTGGGGTTGTACTTTTAGATCTCGTGTGACTGGAACATGCCGCAGACGATCTTTGCTCTTTCTCAGCCTTGGCCAACGCTGAACTATTGTTGGTCCATCACATCAGCTGTGCAGCCTACAGCCAATTGTGACATCACTTGCCCCAGTCCCCTCCCCCTCCTTAGTCAGCCTCATAAACATTACCCGGCCATTTGGTTATCCAGGAGATTTTTACCATGAAGGACCATGTGTCAACTGGCTCAGTGGCAGAACCAGTGGGATGTGGATCCAAATGCTTTTCCAGAGACTTTGACACAAACGTTTATGTTTGCATCTGTGGACTGCTGGAGGTGTTATCTTTCAAATGAAGTTTTTAAAGTTTATTAGTGTTACAAGTAGGCTTACATTAACATTGACGCAATGAAGTTACAGTGAAAATCCCCTGCTCACTACACTCAGGTGCCTGATCAGATACACTGAGGGAGAATTTAGCGTGGTCAATGCACCTAACATCTTTCGGACTCAAGAGTCATAGAGGTTTACAGCATAGAAACAGGCCCTTCAGCCCAACTTGTCCATGTTGCCTTTTTTTGTTAAAACCCCTAAGCTAGTCCCAATTGCCTGCGTTTGGCCCATCTCTCCCTATGCCCCTCGTATCCATGTAACAATCTAAATGCTTTTTAAAAGACAATATTGTACCTGCCTCTACTATGACCTCTGGCAGCTTGTTCCAGACATTTACTACCCTCTGTGTGAAAAAATTGCCCCTCTGGATAATTTTGTACCTGTCTCCTCTTACCTTAAACCTATGCCCTCTAGTTTTAGACTCTCCTATCTTTGGGAAAAGATATTAACTATCTAGCTGATTATTTTGTAGACCTTTATAAGATCATCCCTCAGCCTCCACAGAAAAAAGTCCCATCTCTTTTTAACTCAAACCTGTAGGTTGCTCCTGTATTTAAGTAACAATGACTCTCAGTTCAAAAGTATTTCATCGGCTGTGAAACACACTGGGCACCCCGTGATCTCATAAACATAGGTCATGATTCTCCCAAAACCTAAATCTCAGTACCTAATGGGCAGGAAACCAGGAGAAAGTTCCCACCTGAATGAATCTCCAATATTCTGAGCAATGCAGAATGCCTTGGAGGATTCACACTGAAAATCAGGGGACGCTGGATTCCCACTGGAGAGGCTGGAAGCTGAGAAGGCCATTGCGCATGTGCTGATCTGTCACGCCAAGATTGGCATATGCGCACTGCCCTCACCCCCACCTCCACACCCCCCCACCTGCCACCTCACCATTGCTAGCCTCCCAATTGTTGACCTCCCCAACTTCCTCCTCATCTATTGATCGCTAACTTTCGCCACACTAAAATTTTTAATTCTGTTTGCCATAATGCCTATTCCTGCTTCTATCCTTTATATATGTTTCTATTCATAAGCTGAGTGCAGTGGAGAGATGGAACAGTTGTAGGAGCCAGAGGAAGTTAGAGAGAATAGATAGAAAGCAACTAGCCAATTAAAAAAGTATAAACACTCACCACCAGCACTCCTATCACTTTACGAATCACACTTACCAACCCCCACTCGCCAGCCCACATCTCACTAACCCACACCTATCATAGCATAGAAAATAGGAATAGGTGTAGGCTACTCAGCTTTTCAATTCCACCATTCATTATGATCCTTGCTGATCATCCAACTAAATAACTTGATCCCGCCTTCTCCTCCCCACCTGCATGCTTATCTTCAGCAATTGGTGTACAAGGACATTCGGTCTCATTGCACATTCCCCTCTCGAAATTTATAGCCATTCATACAATAATCTGCCCCCCTGTTTTTGCTAACAAAGTGGATACCCTCACATTTATCACATTATGCTGTACCTGCCATTCATTTGCCCACTCACTTAACTTGTCTGAATCACACTGAAGGGTTTCTGCATTCTCCTCACAGCTCACCCTCCCACCCAGTTTTGTGTTATCTGCAAATCTGGAGATATTACATTAGTTTATAAGTACTACATTTACACTTATATTACATTTGTTGCACAGACCTGGAGGTGGGGAGAGAGTCATCACTCAAACCAACCTCCTATCCATTGACTATCTACATTTCCCGCTGCCTCGGCAAAGCAGCCAGCATAATCAAGGACCCCAAGCACCCCGGACATTCTGTCTTCCACCTTCTTCTGTCGGGAGAAAGATACAAAAGTATGAGGACACATACCAACCAACTCAAGAACAATTCTTCCCTGCTCCTTTCAGACTTCTGAATAAACCTCCCTTATTTAAGTTGATCTTTCTCTACACACTAGCTGAAAGACATGCTGGTTAAGTAGACTGACCTGAACAGGCACCGCACTATGGCGGCTAGGGGAATTTCACAGTAACTTCATTGCAATGGTACTGTAAGCCTTGCTTGTGACAAATAAATAAACTCAAAAAAAAAGTTGTACAAATTAAGCCATGTGCTAACAATGGGGATTTGTTGTTCGGTTAGAGTTTGTTCCTCGTTACCTCAGGATTGCGGTGCTCCTTGATTTTTCCGACTGGAAGTTTGTACATTTGTTGTCTCCGGCGTTCATTCAAAGGTTTGTAATCATCCAAGTAAGTAGTGGGATAGGGGTCCCTTTTGTCATCCTGAGCAGAATCCCAGAAACACATAAACAATTAGATTCATGGAAAAGGGACTGTAATGGTTCAGCTAAACAGCAACTCTCACAGGCACGGAAGGGTAAAAGGAGATTTAATAGCAATGTTCCACGTCGTGAGGGTTTAGAGAGACTAGGGAGAGAGGATCTGGTTTCAGTGGCTGATGGTTTAATTACCAGACAGCAGATTCCAGACAAGTGACGGAAGCAAAGGCAACCTGATTGAGGTGTTCAGGGTTATGAGGGACATGGACAGAGTGGATAGGGAGAGGCTGTTTCCCCTAGTTAGAGGGTCAGTTATGAGGAGAACACAAGTTAAAAGTGAGGGGTAGGATGTGTCGGAGGGATTTGAGGAAAAACTTTTTACCCAGAGGGTGGTGATAGTCTGGAATGTGATGCCTGGGAGAGTGATGGAGGCAGGATGCCTCACATCCTTTAAAAAGTACCTGGATGAGTACTTGGCACACCATAACATTCAGGGCTATGGGCCAAGTGCTGGCAGATGGGATTAGGTGAACAGGTCAAGGCCTTTCATGTATCAGTGCAGACTTGATGGGCTGAAGGGCCTCTTCTGCACTGTAGGATTCTCTGATTCTGTGGTTTGAACATAATGTCGTTAATGAATGTAAAGTTACATCTTCTGAGAAATTCTCTAATAACAATACAACAACCCACAGTGCAGGGACGGCAGAGTGGTTAGTACTGCTGCCCCACAGCGCCCTGGGGTTTAATTCCAGCCTCGGGTCATTGTTTGTGCAAACTCTGCACTTCTCCCTGTGTCTGCATGGGTTTCCTCAGGTGCTCCAGTTTCCTCCCATAGTCCAAAGACATGCGGGTTAGGTGGATTAGCCATGCTTAATTGACCTTTAGTGTCAGGGGGGATTAGCTGGGTAAAAATGTGGGGTAGGGCCTAGGTGGGGTTGTTGACGGTGCAGGCTCGATGGGCCAACTGGCCTTCTTCTGCACTGTAGGATTCCTGATTCCATGATTCTGCAGTAGCAGTCTCACCTCTGAGTCAGATAGTGGTGGGGAACAAGTCACTTGAAATATGTTATGCCCAGGGTGACACAATAGTGAGGGGGTGCTGCACTTTTGGAGGTACCATCATTCAGATTAACCTGAGGCCTGCCAGGTGGATATAAGAAATCCCACGGCACTGTTTTGACAAGACTGGGGTGTTTCCCCACACTCGTGAACTGACTTTCTGTGCCTCAAACACTTCCTGATACCAGAACTATAGCACAAGGGCCAGCAGACTGCCACCCTGTAGTAGAGGAGTAGGGGAGTGAGAATGGGGTACAAAGATGATCCAAGATCATTTTCCACCTCTAATCTCTGAGTGGAGTGGAGAGGGATTGGAACAGATACTGCTTTATCTTGGTGGGTGGGGGGGGGGGGAATGGTAATGATGGGAAATACTTAACAAGAGTTTACAGCACAGAGAGGTCATTCCACACAACTGGGCGGCACAGTTGGGGTTAGCACTGCTGCCTCAAAGGGAACCAGGTTCAATTCCCAGCTTGGGTCACTGTCTGTATAGAGTTTGTACATTCTCCCCAGGTTAGAGCTTCTAGGTAGCATTAAAACTGATAAATCTCCGGGACCTGATGGCATTTATCCCAGGCTACATAGGGAGGTGCGAGGTGAAATTGCTGGGCCTCTGACACAAATCTTTGTCTCTTCCTTGGACACAGGTGAGGTCCCAGAGGACTGGAGAATAGCTAATGTTGTACCATTGTTTAAAAAGGGTAGTAGGGATAACCCTGGAAATTATAGGCCGGTGAGTTTGACATCAGTGGTAGGGAAGCTATTGGAGCTTCTCTGGTAGAATTTTTTGAGGAGGTGACAAAAACGGTGGACGAAGGGCGAGCCGTTGATGTTGTCTATATGGATTTTAGTAAGGCGTTTGACAAAGTCCCTCATGGAAGGTTAGTTGAGAAGGTCAAGGCTAATGGGATACAAGGACAGGTAGCTAGATGGATACGTAACTGGCTTGGTAATAGGAGACAGAAAGTAATAGTGGAAGGGTGTTGCTCTAGCTGGAGATCGGTCACTAGTGATGTGCCACAGGGCTCAGTACTGGGACCTTGTAATATATATAAATGACTTGGAAGAGGGAGTAAGTGGAGTGATCAGCAAGTTTACAGACGATACAAAGATGGCTGGACTTGCGGATAGTGAGGAGCATTGTCAGGCGATGCAACAGGACATAGATAGGCTGGTAGCTTGGGCAGACAGATGGCAGATGGAATTCAATCCTGATAAATGTGAGGTGATGCATTTCGGGAGAAAGAATGTATGGGGGAGGTATATGATAAAGGGTAGACCTGTTAAGAGTATAGAAATGCAGAGGGACCTGGGGGTGCAAGTGAACAAGTCTCTGAAGGTGGCAGAGCAAGTGGAGAAGGTTGTGAAGAAAGCATATAGTATGCTAGCCTTTATAGGAAGGGGTATAGAGTACAGGAGCTGGCCTTTAATATTGCAGTTGTATAAAACGCTGGTTAGACCTCATTTGGAATACTGCGTCCAATTCTGGTCACCTTACTACCAGAAGGACATGGAGACTCTGGAGAGAGCGCAGAGGAGGTTTATCAGGATGCTGCCTGGTATGGAAGGTCTGAGTTACGAGGAGAAATTAGACAAATTGGGACTGTTTTTCTTAGAAAGACGTAGACTTAGAGGAGATCTGATAGAGGTGTACAAGATTATGAAGGGGATAGATAGAGTAAACAGGGTTAAGCTTTTTCCTAGGATGGACTCAAATAGCACGATGGGTCACGGGCTTAGGGTGAGGGGGGTAAGGTATAATTTGGATGCTAGAGGGAGTTTTTTCACACAGAGGGTGGTGGGGGTATGGAATGCGCTGCCAAGTAAAGTGGTGGAGGCAGGTACTCTGGAGTTATTTAAGAAATACTTAGATGGGCACATGAACAGAATGGGAATGGAGGGGTATAGAAAACTGATTTAAAATAGGGATCATGAGCCTTGGGAGTCCCTGGGAAGTGTGTAAATAGATGATGATATTGATGTACTTGTTTTTATCCTACAGGTGCTTTGGTCCACCTTGTTGTCTAACAAGGGGCATACACGCGATGGGTCGTGAGAGGGCTGCTCTTGGATTTTTCGAGAGTATCCTAGTGCTTCACGTCGTTAGTGTACGCTTGACCTGGACCATTTGATGGGCAACACGACAGCTCAGTGACTATCGCTGTGCTGTGCAGATACATGGATTTGGGCCTGTGTTTGTGGGAGTTTGCGCATTCTCCCCGTGCTTGCGTGGGTTTTCTCCGGGAGCTCCGGTTTCCTCCCACATCCCAAAGATGTGCTCTTAGGCTAATTGGCAAACAAATTCTCCCTAAATTGTCTCAAATTTGGTTTTTAATCCATAGATCTATAAACATAGACAGGGATCACAGGTAGAGGTGGGAACATCGGGGTGGTGGCACGGGTCTGTTGGGCCGAAGGGCCTGTTTCCCGTGCTGTTATGTTCTTTGTTCTTTGTCTGCGTGGGTTTCCTCCAGGTGCTTCGGTTTGCTCCCATAGTCCAAAGATGTGCAGTTTAGGTAGATTGGCCATGCTAAATTGCCTCTTCGTGTTAGGGAGGCTAGCTAGGGTTCAAGATCGGGATAGGGCCTGGGTGAGAATGCAGTTAGTGAAGACTCAATGGGCCGAATGGCCTCCTTCTGCACTGTAGGATTCTAACCAGTCTATACCTAGGTATTTATACTCCACATGGGCCTTTGCCACGGTCCCTGCCCACTATTTACTCTCCATTACCATTGGAATCATCAAGTTGTCAGCCTTGGGTTTGATGGGTTCATCTTTGGCCAGTTTAGCAGCAGATGTGGAATATTTCTTATAATCGTGCATGTACGTTGATTCGGGCTCCACCTCCTTTATTTGAAAAACACAAACATCATTCGATTAATTAAACAGACAAATAAATAACTGGAAACCAACGAAAGAAAGGGTTGTTTTTGGCCACGTTGTAAATGATGGGGCTGGGAGGAGCGTGGAATCGGCTAGGTCCTGTTCCAACGACACCATCACACTAGCTAGTGCAGTCATGCGGGAGAATGTCATGTCTCGTGGAAAAATGCATGGATCTAAAAGCGTGGTGCTGAGGGCAATTAAAGTGCCAACTGACCTGGATTTTATGAGATCGAACCTTACACAAAGTACACAGGGGCTGTGGGTGTCAGAATCCTGGTGGGTATAACAAAGAGGCCAACAGGAGGCAGTCATGTCGGTGCTGAATTTGGCAATCATTGGGTAAGGTGACGTGCCTTCACCAGATGGCTGTATCACATTGCAGTGGGGAGGAGGGAAGTCCCAGTGCCACGGCATTGGGGCGAAGTTTACATAGGGTTGTTTTCTTTGGAGCAGAGAAGACTGAGATGCAACCTGATTGAGTTGTTCAAGATTAAGAGAGTAGATTATGGGAGACTTAGGGGAGATTTGAGGAAAAACTTTTTTACTCAGAGGTAGTGATGGTCTGGGATGCGCTGCCTGGGTGGGAAGTAGAGGCGGGATGCCTCACGTCCTTTAAACAGTACCTGGATGAGTACTTGGCATTGCATAATATTCAAGGCTATACGCCAAGTGTTAGCAAGTGGGATTAAGTGGGCAGGTCAGGGCCTTTCATGAGTCAGTGCAGACTTGATGGCATCACGGTGGCACAGTGGTTAACACTGCTGCCTCACGATGCCAGGGCCGGGTTCGATTCCCGGCTTGGGTCACTGGCTGTGTGGAGTTTGCACGTTCTCCCCGTGTCTGCATGGGTTTCCTCTAACTGCTCCAGTTTTCTCCCACAGTCCAAAGATGTGTGGGTTAAGTGGATTGGCCATGCTAAATTGACCCTAGTGTCAGGAGGATTAGCAATGTAAATGCATAGGGTTATGGGGATAGGGTTAAGTGGGATTGTGGCCTGTGCATACCTGATGGGCCGAATGGCCTCCTCTTACACTGTAAGATTCTTTGATGCTTTGATTCTATGGTCATCTGAATGTGGACAAAAGATCACAATGGCCCTTAACTTTTACATTGCTGGTTCAATCCAGGGGAAGTCTCAAAATACTAGGTTAAAGTCCAATAGGTTTATTTGGTAGCAAACTCCACTGACTTTTGGAGCGCTGCTCCTTCGTCAGGTAAATTACTGGATTAATAGTCCAGTGATAATACCACTAGGCCATCGCCTCCCCTGTCAGCAGTTTATTGGTCAGAATAATGGGATAGTGTTGCAACAGAGAATCACTAGGGGCGCCAACACCATTACCCTGGGCACCCAGCTGCCACTTCTCGTCTCTGCATAGAAAATCCCAGCCAAAATATCTAAAACAGAATCGTAGAGTAGGCAACTCATTGTCCTCAAGATTATATGTGAGATTCAACCCGCTTCATCCGCTAGGAACACAGGATAGTAGAAGGCCATTCAGCCCCCAGACCTCTTCCTTTCCTCTGATTTGACCAACTCCATGAAGCCAGCATCCTTGTTTCATACACTATTGACCCCGTATCAATTACCATTTGCAGAACAGAATTGAAACATCTTCTTCCCTTTGCATGTAGACTGCACTCCTGAAAATTCTGGCTGTGCCTCAGTTTTTAGATTCCAAACTACTTTTGCTCCACCTACCCTGTCATTTGCCCTCATTATAAGGACGTAAGAACATCGAACTAAGAGCAGGAGTAGGCCATCTAGCTCTTGAGCCGGCTCCGCCATTCAAAAAGATCGTGGCTGATCTTTTTGTGGATTCAGCTCCACTTACCCACCTCTCACCATAACTCTTAATTCCTTTATTGTTCAAAAATCTATCTATCCTTAGCTTGAAAACATTCAACGACTTCACTGGGCAGGGAATTCCACAGATTCACAACCCTTTGTGTGAAGAAGTTCCTCCTCAACTCAGTCCTAAATCCCTTATTTTGTGGCCATATTCCCCTACTTCTAGTTTCACCTGCCAGTGGAAACAACCCCTCTGCTTCTAACTTATCTAATCCCATTCATAATCTTAAATGTTTCTGTAGGGTCTCTCCTCATTCTTCTGAATTAAGAAATATCTTGAAAACCTTCAATCAAATACTTTTAAAATGTATCTTTTCATTGAATGTGAGTGTTACTGGCAAAGCCAGCTTTTGTTGCCCATCCCTAATTGCCCTTACCTGAATGACTTGCTAAGCTACTTCCTTGTTTTATTATTCATTCGTGGAAGATGGGCATCGTTGGCTGGGCCATCATTTATTGCCCATTCCTAGTTGCCCGTGGACTGTTCAAAGTCAACCACTTTGCTACGGCTCTGGAGTCACATGTAGGCCAGACCAGGTAAGGATGGCAGATTTCCTTCCTTTTGTAACATTAATTAGTGAACCACATGGGTTTTCTGACAATCGACAATGGTTTCATGTCATCAATAGATTTTTATTTCCAGATTATTTTTTTCAAATTCAAATTCCACCATCTGCCATGGCAGGATTTGAACCCGGGTCCCCCAGAACATTTCTGGATTAATAGTCTAGTGATAATGCCACTAGGCCATCACCTCCCCATTTCAGGGGACATCAAAAGCTAATCATATTGCTGTGGGTCTGAAGTCAGAACAGCCAAGGACATTTGTGAGATGGGTTTTTAACCTCAATTAATTAGGGTCACCATTTCTGAGTCCAAACTACTTTTGCTCCATATTGCTCCAAATGCAGCGTGTGTAATCTCTCTTTGCCTTTGGTTAATTTAGTAAATCTACACCAAACTCCCTCCAAGGTCAGCTATCTACCTAAGGTTCTCATAGAGCCAGGGGATTTCCCACTGATCTGCCAGTACAAAGGACAGCAGAAGAAACAACAAGGAATAATATCCCTTCCACCTAAGCAGAAAGAAAGCATTCTTTCTGGTTTTATCATATCTTGGTATGTTTCCTGCAGTGCCCAAGACCTCAAGGAATTACAAAAGGTCATAAATGTAGACCATTCCATCACGCAAACCAGCCTCCCGTCCATTGACTCTGTCTACTCTTCCCACTACCTTGGAAAAGCAGCCAACATAATTAGGGACCCCATGCACCCCAGACGTGTTCTCATCTACTTCCATCAGGAAAAAGATACAGAAGTCTGACGTCATGTACTAACCGACTCAAGAACAGCTTCTTCCCTACTGCTGTCAGACTTTTGAATGGACTTAACTTGCTTCCCTTGAGGTAAGGTCAGTTATGGAAAGAAGATTGTGCTGTTTTCCTTAAAGCAGAGAGGGCTGAGAGGGGGACCTAATTGAGGTATACAAAATTATGAAGGACGTAGACAGTAGGGTAGATAGGAAGAAATTTTTCCCCTGTAGAGGGGTTAACAACCGAGGACAGAGATTTAAAGGAACGGGCAGGAAATTTAGACGGGATTGGAGGAAAACTTTTTTCACCCAGGGAATCTGGAACTCACTGCCTGAAAGGGCGGGAGAGGTGGGAACCCTCACAACATTTAGGAAGCATTTAGATGAACTCTTGAAACATATGTGGCTTGAAACATATAAGGCATACAAAGCTGCAGACCAAGTGCTGGAAAATGGGATCAGAATAGATGATTGGCACAGACGTGTGGGTCAAAGAGCCTCTTCCTGTGATGCAGGACTCGGTGACTCTATAAGCAGAGTACTGTCAGTATCAGGTAAACCACCTTTTCTCCCAAAGCCTGAACCCCACTTTTGGGAGAAAATTAAACTGAGTGAGAAAGAAATCCCAGACGAGTTTTTGTGTCTTACCATGGTGTCGACTAGGAAGTCTCAACTAGTTGGAGCAATTCAGAGACCAGTTACAGAAGGAGAGAAAAAGAAAAACATAATTAGAATCGTATCATTGCAAGGTGCAAAAGTGAAATTAAAATTCAAGACAATAGATGGTCAGAGATAGTAAATTTCACTTTTTCAGGAGCTGGGCACCACTGACAAGTTTAGCATTTATTGCCCATCCCTAGTTTAGAATCAGAGAATAGATTCCCTCCAGCAGGAGGCCATTCGGCCCATCAAGTCTGTACTGACTCTCCAAAAGAGCATCTTAGCCAGGCCTACCTTGCAACATAGGCCAGAAACCCTCACATTTACCATGACTAACTCACCTAACCTATTCATCTTCAGACAGTAAAGGGCAATTTAGTATGGCCAATCCACTTAAGCAGCTTCGGTCACTGTCTGTGTGGAATGTGTGTGCTCTTCTCGTGTCTGCGTGGGTTTCCTCAGGATGCTCTGGTTTCTTCCCACAGTCCAAAGATATGCAGGTTAGGTGGATTGGCTGCTAAATTGTCCCTCACAGTGTCAGGGGGACTAGCTAGAGTACATGCATAGGGATATGGGGATAGGGCTTGGGTCTCACTGCGGACAGTGCAGATATGATGGGCTAAATGGCCTCCTTCTGTCCTGTAGGATCCTGACCTGCACATTTTCAGACTGTGGGAGGAAACTGAAGTATTCAGAAGAGACCCATGCAGACATAGGGTGAATGTGCAAACTGCACACAGAGTTACCTAAGGACAGAATTGAACCTGGATCCCTGATACTGTCAGGCAGCTGTGTTAACCACTGTCCTCTGATTTAATGCTTGCGAGAGCCACCAACCTGGCCTGGAACTGGAGTCACATATAGATCACACTAGCTAACAATGATGGGTTTACTTCCCTTAAGAGCATCAGCAATTGGACTTTCATGGCATTGTCCCAGCTTCACAGCCACTTTTACTAACACTGCGTTTGTATTTAAATTGGCGGAAGTTGAACTTGTTCTGATTGGATACTACTCCTATTATAACTATACAGTTCTGGTCACCCTATTATAGAAAGGCAACCACATTTTTAGTTATTTATTCTTTCTTGGGATGTAAAATTTGCTGGCCAGGCCAGCAGTTGTTGCCTACCCCTAACTGTCGATGATTGCAATGGCTTGCTGGGCCATTTCAGAGTGCAGTTGAGGGTCAATCACATTACTGTAACTCTGGAGTCACATATAGGCCACACCACGTAAGGACGGCAGATTTCTTCCCTGAAGGACACTAATGAACCAGATGGGTTTATGACAGTTGATAATAATTTCATGTTCCTGATTACTGAGACTGATTTCTTTTCAATGCCAGATTTATTCACTAAAGTCAATTTTAACCAGAGCATCAGCCTGGGGTCCAATCACATTACCACCATCTCCCCACTACACTAATACTCACTTACACTAATGTGCTCTAATTCTATGTGCAGTTCTGGTCACCCAATTATAACTATACAGTTTTGATCGCCCTATTATAGAAAGGATAGTATTAAACTAGAATGAGTGAAGATTTACTGGGACATGATGGATAGACTGGGACTCTTTTCCTTGGAGCATAGGAAGCTGAGGGATGATCTGATAGAGGTCTATAAAATAATGAGCACAGATCAGCTAGATAATCAATATCTTTTCCCAAAGGTAGGGAAGTCTAAAACTAGAGGGCATAGGTTTAAGGTGAGAGGGGAGAGATACAAAAGGGTCCAGAGGGGCAATTTTTTCACACCATGAGTGGTGAGTGTCTGCAACAAGCTGCCAGAGGCAGTAGTAGGTACAGTTTTGTCTTTTAAAAAGCTTTCAGACAGTTACATGGGTAAAATGGGTTTAGAGGAATATGGGCCAAATGTAGGTAATTGGGGCTAGCTTCATAGTTAAAAAAAAGGGCGGTATGGACAAGTTGGGCTGAAGGGTCTGTTTCCATGCTGTAAACCTCTATAACTCTAATTCAGATATTATCTTGCCGATGCTCATAAAACCATGACAGCTGGCTGATGATGATGTTGTGCCTTTAATGGAGTTGCACAGAGCAGTCCCAATCAGATTCTGGATGTCCTTATTAGCAAACTTAACATGTTAATTGGAATAGTTTCACTTTAATATCTCTCTGCTTGAAGGATAAGAGGAATGAGTGCTTGTGAGCACTATGACCTTTGAGTTACTCAACACCCTGACTTGGAACTGTATCACCGTTCCATCACTGTAATGGGGTCAACCTCCTTGAACCCCCTACCTACAGGAACTTTGAGACTGCCATCATTGCATGGACTGCAGAAAGATTCACCCCACCACCACCTCTTTTTCAAGGGGTAACTGGGGATGGGCAACAATTTCCTGCTTTGCTACCTCTTCCAGAATATTTTCCTTTTAAAACATCATTGGGTCAAATAAATAAAGGCAAAATACCACAGATCTGTAGAGACAGAATAGAGCCAACATTTTGCGTCTGGATAGCTTCGTTAGAGCTATGGATCAAAGTTAGTCTCAGACATTTCTCCAAAGCTCATTAATTACCTCCTTTTAAATTATCCTCACAACTTTGTGATTCTCTCGGTCCTCCTCCTTCAAGGATTTACAATATGCTTTCTTCCAAACAGTATCATGAGTCTATAAGTGTTTATGTGCATTTGAGGGTGCATTTGAAAATGAACTGTGCTAATACATTTTATTTTACAAGAAGAAATTTAGTTAATTCATTATGATGTCAATGCCAACTCCTGTGACATCATTCCTCACAGCAATTTTGTTTGACCAATTTTCACCACTCTGGGGGCTGCCATTTCTGTCTGGGGCTGAATTCCAGACACCACCTGTTCCATGCCAAGATGGGCATTGATTATATATGAAGACCAACAAAATTTGGCACATCAGCTACTGCTCTCAGCAACTTAGAGCACAGAAAGCATTCTTTCTGGTTGCATCACAGCTTGGTATGGCTCCCGTTCAAGACTGCAAGAAACTACAAAGGATTGTGAACGTAGTCCAGTCCATTACGCAAACCAATGTCCCATCCAATAAGCCTGTCTACACTTCCCGCTGCTTTGGAAAAACAGCCAGCATAATCAAGGATCCCACGCACCCTCAACATTCTTCAACCAACCAAATACGTGCAAGTTTGGTTGATTGCCCCTTAGTGTCCCACAATCTGTAGTTTAGAGAGATTAGCAGGGTATGTGAAGTGACAGAGATAGGGCCTGACTGGGATTGTTGTCAATGCAGACTCGATGGGCCAAATAGTCTCCTTCTATTTTTGTCACAATAACAAATCAAACCAAAAAGAAATTTCTCCTCATCTCATTAAGGGGTATAAGGTTGCTGAGAAATGCACACATGCCATAGGAACACAGTTATCACAGGACACTTGTTGAAGGGCATTTGTTGGGAAAAAGTGAGGAATTGCTTGGAATGTTGCCATTTGATGGGCAATTGTTGTGGTTTGGCATTGTTTTAAGAAGCTGGAATGGACTAAAGCTCAGTGACTATCGCTGTGCTGTGCAGATACATGGATTTGGATCTGTGTCTGTGGGAGTTTGCGCATTCTCCCTGTGCTTGCGTGGGTTTCCTCCGGGTGCTCCGGTTTCCTCCCACATCCCAAAGGTGTGCTCTTAGGCTAATTGGCAAAACAAATTCTCCCTAAATTGTCTCAAATTTGGTTTTTAATCCATAGATCTATAAACATGGACAGGGATCGAGTGTAGAAGTGGGAACATCGAGGTGGCAGCGTGGGCTCGTTGGGCCAAAGCATGTTTCCCATGCTGTTTTGTTCTTTGTAAATTAATTGTCATATAGAAAATAGGAGCTGACCATTTGGCCTTTCACATCTGGTCCACCATTTATTTTGATCGTCCCATCTTCCTCCCCCCCAGCCCCCAGCCCCCAACCCCCAACAATTAACTCCCCTTTTGTCTGCAAATGCTATTTTTGATTTGATTTATTATTGTCATATGTATTAGCATAGAGTGTTTCTTGCATGCTATACAAAGCACACCACCCATAGAGAAGGGAAAGAGGGAAGAATGTAGTATTACAATCACAATGTAGGGAAAGATCAACTTAATGCAAGGTAGGTCCATTCAAAAGTCTGACAGCATCAGAGAAGAAGCTGTTCTTGAGTCTGTTGGTTCATGATCTCAGACTTTTGTATCTTTTTCCCAATGGAAGAAAATGAATTAAGAGGTGGTGGTTTTAAGACAGATGTCAGAGGTAGGTTCTTTACCCAGAGGGTGGTAAGGGTATGGAATGCCTTGCTGCGTCAGTTGTAGATGCACCAAGTTTGGTGGTGTTTAAGTGGTTAATAGATAAGTTTATAGATGAAAAGGGGAATGGTTTAGGTTAGAGGGTCACTGCTTGTTCCTAATTGGTCGGCGCAACATTGAAGGCCGAAGGGCCTGTTCTGCGCTGTAACGTTCTATGAAAGAGAGAATGTTTGAGGTTGAGGCAGTGGGAAGTGTTGGAGGTTTACCAACCTCTGGTGAAGAAATCTGCCCATGTCCTGTGATCTCTGTTATGAACATTCCAATTATTAGGAACATCATCCCTGTATCTACCATTTAGTCATGTTTGAATTTTATACATTTCTATGAGATATCTCCTCATTTTTCTGAATTCCAGTGAATATAATCCTGACTAATTCAATCTGTCCCCATACATCAGCACCATCATCTGATTAACCTACACTACATTCCCTCCATAGCAAGAGCATCTTTCTTCAGATAATGAGGCCAGAACTGCACACAATATTCCAGGTGTGGCCTCACCAAGGCCCTGTATAATTGCAGCAGATGATGTGAAGATGCCAGCATTGGACTGGGGTAAACACAGTGAGAAGTCTCACAACACCAGGTTAAAGTCCAACAGATTTAAGTCATGAAGGGGCAGCACTCTGAAAGCTAGTAGCTTGTATTACCAAATAAACCTGTTGGACTTTAACCTGATGTTGTGAGACTTCTTATTGTATTTACAGCAGGATACCCCTGCTCCTGTACTCAAATCCTCTATGAGGTCTAAAATGGGAAGAAGAATGGTGTAGATTCACTAGCATTATACCCAGTGCTGAGGGTATTGGGGTGATTGAACAAAGTCTGAAAAATCCCCACGACCTATTAATCTCCATCCCAAAGTAAAGAACTAGTATTGGAAATACTCAGCAGTATTTCTTGGCATCTGTGGAGAGAAGCAGAATTAACGTTTCAAGTCCAATGTGGTGCTTCCTTAGAATGGAAGGGAGATGGATTTTATGTTTGTGAAAGGCTGGAAAGAAAGAAACAAAAGGGGAGGTATGAAATATGGGTAAAGGGTGGGAGAGATTAAATAGCAAAGATGTCGTGAAACAAAAGGCAAAGGGCGTGGTACTTGTTGTAGTGAAGCATTATCCAGAGTGAGTGCCAATGAGAGAATAAAGGACAGCTTGGTAATGAAAGCAAAAAATAAAAACAAGATAGACTAGCGCTTTGCAAAAACAATATCAAAATGGAGGACAGAGTTCATGTTTTGAACTCAGTGTTGAGGCTGTAAAGTGCCCAATCGGAAAGTAAGGTGCTGTTCTTCAAGTTTGCCTCTTGTTCTGACAGATTCCCAGAACAAAAGAAGATTGGGCAGTTGGGCACATTCTATATCCAATATCGATACTCGTAATGGTTCTGCCATTTACTGTATATTTTCTATCTGTATTAGACCTTCCAAAATGCATTACTTCACATTGGTCCGGATTAAACTCCATCTGCCATCTCTCCATCCAAGCCTTCAACTGATCTACATCCTGCTGTATCCTCTGATGGTCCCCATTGCTATCAGCAAATCCACCAACTTTTGTATCGTCTGCAAACTTACTAATAAAACCAGTTACATTTTCCTCCAAATCATTTATATATATTCCAAATAGCACCTCTGCGACCCACTGCTACCTCTCGGGATTAGGCCTCACCCTGTATAAATCCCCTGAGAGATTCTGTGGTGCAGAGCACAGTAAATTCATTCAACTTAGCTCATCCAAAAAACAGGTGGGAAAAAGAATCTATAACACTGCAACAGGTTAAGGACAGAAAGGTGAGTACGAGAGCTAGATAGTGAATGAAAATGGCCAGCAACTGGAAGGTCAGTGTCATGTATAGCGACTGAGTGGACATGTTATGCAAAGCAGGCACCCACTTTGCATTTGACTCAGTGTAAAAGTGATTGCATTGTGAAACGTGAATTCAGTTGCTAATACTTACAGGGAAACATATCAATCAGACCAAACTGTCCACATTAACTATAAACTTGGGTCATCAGTTAATGTTTCCCTCAACTCCTGTTTAATTTCCCAACACTTCTCTTTGATTAGATGCAGTGTTGGAACAGCGAGGAGAGCCTGAAACTTGTGCTTTGGCTGCTTGGCATCTGAGAGAACTATACATGGGCTGGCCCCCTTCTGCCAACCCCCAACCCTCTAACCTCTTCTTTCCCAAGACAAACATCAAGAAACAATCGAGGATCGAGATACCGAGTGAATGATTCGCAGAATTCCTACGAGCTAACATCCTCCCAGAGCCAGAGATCAGGGCAGGACAAGGATGGACAGGGGTGGGGGATGGGGCTGGGAATAGTCAGGGCAGGGTTGCAATTGGGCTGTTTGGAGGGAGGGAGGGAGAGGGTTGGGGAGCACTGCGGGTATCCCTGGCTGGCTTGCAAATGGGAGGCTGACAGTTTGGGGTCACTGTGCACATGCAGAGTTCTGTTGCTGAATAGGACCTCTGCATGTGGGAGATCCTAGTGTAAACACACACTGGAAAAAAAAAATAACACAAATTACTCCAGTTTTTCCACATCTTCGACACTTAAAACTTTTCTGGGAGAATCCCATCCTCCCTTAGGGAAAGCTAGAGTGACTGTCCATCCAAGAGGGACAGAAAGACTTGAGATGCACCAGTCAGTGAACAGATACCATCCTCAATGAGATTGTTCAGTAATATCATTGAATACAAAGCGTCTCTGATTAGGAAACAAGTGTAATGCAACTTGAATTAACTGATTGTCTTTTTCGTGGAAAATATACAAAACCGTTCAATTAATAAAAAAAGCATTTTGAATCCTTTCTGAGTTAAAACGACCTCGACCTCATTGGCCACAGTACGTCAACACTGTTATCAAAACAATTTAAGTCTCTAGGGACTGAAGCAATGTTCGAAGAAGATGTCTATATTGTCCGCATAGTTCATTGGTAAATCGTAACCGACGTGTCTGGCGCCAAGTTTGGCTGCACCCAGCGCTGAAGAGTGTTTCAGTTTCATCAGGGTCACTTTCTTCAAGTCCCTTCCTGTTGGCTTTTGTTTGGCTTCCTGCAAAACCTCCACAAATCCTAAGAGGAAAGAAAGAACTTGCATTTGTAACAACCTCAGAGCATCCACAGTAAGGAGGAGCTAGGGAATCTCAGAAACCTATAAAATTCCAACAGGACTAGACAGGGGAGATACAGAAAGGATGTTCCCGATAGCAGGGATGTCCAAGACCAGAAGAGGGTCACACTGGGTAGATATTTAGCGCAGAGATGAGGGGAAATTTCTTCACCCAGACAGCGGTGAGCCTCTGGAATTTGCTACCACACAAAATAGTTGAAGTCAAAAAATTGTATGTTTCCAAGTAAGAAGTCTCTCAACACCAGGTTAAAGTCCAACAGGTTTGTTAGGAATCACAAGCTTTCAGAGCACTGCCCCTTTATCAAGATGAAGGAACAGCATCAGTGGTGCAAAAGGTCATGCTGCTAAATCAACTTGTTGGGCTTTTATCCAGTGTTGTGAGACTTCTTGCTGTGCTTACCCCAGTCCAACGCCAGCATCTTCACATCATGTTTTCAAAGCAGAGTTAGATATAGCACTTGGTGTGAAGAGGATCAAATGATATAGGGAGGGGTGGGTGGGGGGGGGGGGGGAGGAGTAGGGATGGATAATCAGCCATGATTTATGCTTGATGGCCAGAATGGCCTCCTTCTGCTTTGGTAAATTATGTTTACATTTTACCAATTTGTGCAGAGCAAGATTCCATAAGAACATTAAAAAAGTGAATCTGACCACACAGCCCATCAAGACTGCTCCATCATCCAACAGGATGATGGTTGATCTTGGGTTCTAACTCCATCTTTCTACTTGCTCTCCATATCCCATAATTCCCAGACACCTAGAATCCATCTATCCCAGTCTTAAACATGTTCAATGATGGAGTATCCACAATCCTCAGAGGTAGGGAATTCCACAACCCTTTGAGTGAAGTAATTTCTCCACATCTCAATCCTAAATGATCAGCCCCTCACCCCAAGACCTCCCACATCCCAAAAATGTGCTCTTAGGCTGATTGGGTAACAAATTGTCCCTATATTGGTCTCTATATGTCATTAAGACGTTAGGATGGCGTCGCGGGCTCGTTGGGTCGAAGGGCCTGTTTCCCGTGCTGTGTTGTTCTTTGTAAGACCATGAGCCTGTGTTTTAGGTTTCCCAGCCAATGGAATCAATCTCCGCCCAATTAAACTCCTTTAGAATTTGTAGGTTTTAAATGAGGTCACCTCTATTTTCTTCTGAATTCCAGAGCATATAAACACAATTCACTCAACTCCTCATATTGGGATAACTCCTTCATTCTAGGGACTATTAGTTATAAGGTGAGGCTGGATAGACTGGGACTTTTTCTCTTGGAGCAGAGGAACCTGACTACCAATGTTAGAGGTCTACAAAATAAGGAGGGGCATAGATCAGTTAGAGTGCAAATGCTTAAGGTGAGAGGGGAAATGCACAAAAAGGTCCAGAGGAGAATTACTTATTTATTTATTTTTTTTTTTTTACATAGAGGATGGTGAGTGTCTGGAATGAGCTGCCAGAAGCAGTAGTTGAGGTGCGAACAATTTTGTCTTTTAAAAAGTGTTTAGACAGTTATGTGGATAAGATGGGTGTAGAGGGATATGGCCCAAATGCAGGTAATTAGGAATAGCTGAGTGGTTTGAAGAAAAGGGCAGTATGGACAAGTTGGATTGACCGGCCTGTTTCCATGCTGTACACCTCTATACTTATGACTAATTTAGTAAACCTTTGCTGTACCATCACCAATGGGGCATTCCACAAATAGAGATGCAATGATGATCTGGTGACATTAGTTGACCATGACACTGCATAGGTGCTATCCTTCCTTTGTAGGTCCATCTGATAGGTCCGGGGTTTAATATCTCATCTGAGAAACTCCCAAAAAACAACACTATTTGCTTTGGAGAGGGAGAGATTTATTAACATAGTACCAGGGATGAGGAATTTCAATTGAGTGATGACTGAAGGGAGTGGAATTGGTCACTTTCCAGTAGGAAAGCTCAAAGCAAGATTTTTAAAGTTTATTAGTGTCACAAGTAGGCTTGCAATGAAATTACTGTGAAAATGCCCTCATCGCTTGTTCGAACACACTGAGGTAGAATTTAGCATGGCCAATGCAGCCTAACCAGCATGTCTTTTAGACTGTGGGAGGAAATTGGAGCACCAGAGAAAACCCACGCAGGCACGGGGAGAATTTGCAGACTCTGCACAGAAAGTGACCCAAGCTGAGACTCGAACTGTGAGACAGCAGTGCTAATCACTGTGCCACCCTATCATGCTGCACTTATATCCCTGTTTATAAACTGCAAATGCTGTTGGTTTTTTTTCCCCAATAACTTTGTCCAGAAGGCGTTCAAAATAACAGAAACATCAAAATAAAATGAGGAGGAGTTTTGATACTATAAACAAGGAGAAACTGTTCCACTTGTGAGGCCACAGTTTTAAGGTAATTGGCAAATGAGCCAATTACCTTAATCATAGTTAAGGTAATCCAGAAACTCAGTTAACGTTCCTGGGGACCTGGATTCAAATCCCACTATGGCAGATAGTGCAATTGGAAGGATTAAAAGTCACACAAGCTGCAAGCTGAATCTCAGTCATACAGAGAAAGCGACGTGCAAATGGCAGGTTTTGATTAAGGGTCAAGGGACTATCTAACTGAATGTTGTCCAGTTACAGTTCACATCTGCCCATTAGAACAAGGAACAATGGAAAGGGAGCTTGAGCTACCATTTGGTCAGAGATATAGCTATCATTTGATAATATAACGTGCACAAGTTTTAACTGGACATCATAATACCTCTCTTTGTGCATGATGCAACCTTAACTATGATTAGTCACCAGTCATATGGTGCCATAAAAGGCCCTTTGGCCTATTGAATCTGCTCCGACAAAATCCACCACTAAAGGCACACTAACCTTTTAAGATTTTTTTTTTCTTTAAGCAGCGATGAACTGGAACGTACAGACGTAGATTCAACTTTCAAAAAGGAATTGGATAAAAACTTGACAAGAGAAAATTCGCAGAACTGTGGGGTAAGATCAGGAGAGTGAAAGTAATCCAGCAAGAGCTAATGGGCTGAATGGCTTATTTCTGTTTCCTACATCTAACGTTTCAAATCTAGTAGCTCTTTCACAGACAGAGCCAGCACAGGCAGAATGGCATTCTCCTGAGCAACATGATTTTTCTGTGATCAAAAGGTGACACGGTGGTTAGTGCTGCTGCCTCTCAGCACCAGGGATCTGGGTTCGATTTCCACTTGGGTCACTGTCTGTGTGGAGCTTGCACGTCTTTCTCCCCGTGTCTGCATGGGTTTCCTCTGGTGCTCTGGTTTCCTCCGTGGTAAATTACCCTTAGTGTCAGGATGATTAGCAGAATAAATATGAGGGGAGGGGACGATTAGGGCGATAGGACATGGGTGGAATTGTCGTCAATACAGGATGGATGGGCCAAATGGCCTCTCTCCGCACTGTGGGAATCTATGATGAGACAGACTATGTGGACTGCACTGGGAATTCCTGTCAGTCTCATAACCGCGCTCTTACACTACACACAAATCACTCCAGGTCCTCTCCTGCAGACCCATATTGCAACTTACCATCCTTCAGCAGGTTCCAGCTGTTCCACACGGATCCCACACAGACGATAGTCAGACCCAGCTCCCCCTCATATAGTTTCTGGAACAGAAAGAGCAGTTAAACCTGCAGCCAAATCTTTCTAGGAAAACAGAGTCAGCTCCAACTAACATCCACCACAGAGGAAGGAGGTGATGGGCTAACGACATTAATCGCTAGGCTATTAATCCAGAAACTCAGTTAATGTTCCTGGGGACCTGGATTCAAATCCCACTACGGCAGATAGTGCAATTGGAAGGATTAAAAGTCACACAAGCTGCAAGCTGAATCTCAGTCACACAGAGAAAGCGACGTGCAAATGGCAGGTTTTGATTAAGGGTCAAGGGACTATCTAACTGAATGTTGTCCAGTTACAGTTCACATCTGCCCATTAGAACAAGGAACAATGGAAAGGGAGCTTGAGCTACCATTTAGTCAGAGATATAGCTTATCATTTAGCTATCATTTGATAATATAACGTGCACAAGTTTTAACTGGACATCATAATACCTCTCTTTGTGCATGATGCAACCTTAACTATGATTAGATAAAGATAACTCCTTTATTGGTAAATGCTAGTTACTTGTAATCAAAGCTGAGACTTTAATTGCTTTCGCATTTCTGAACTTTTCACTCTGAATGGGGTTTTATAGCTATAGTTTAATAAATCATCTCGAAACCACTCTGTTACTTTGTTTGGCTACTTGAATGATGGTTTCTTTGTTGTATTTAAAAACTGTCGTAACAGTCCCTAACACAATTCAATGAAAATATCTGGAATTAAGAACCTACTGATGACCATAAAACCATTGTTGATGGTCAGAAAAGCACGAATGCCCTTTAGGGAGGGAAATCTGCCATCCTTACCCAGTCTGGCCTACATGTGACTCCAGGGTCACAGCAATGGGGTTGACTCTCAGCTGCCCTCTGTAATATCGCTCAGTCATATTATTCACTAACTCCAGTGTTTCAAAAAGGCAACTCACTATTACTTTCTCATGGACAATAAATGCTGGCCAGCCACTGACACCCATGTAGAGTGAATAAAAAAAAACAACAGTTGGACCTCAGCTAGAATACTGTGTACAGTTCTGGCTGTCAGACTATGGGAAAGATGTGAACATATTGGAGAGAGTGCAGAAGAGGTTTACATGAACGGCCCAGACGTTGAGAAACTTCAGTTATGAGGGTAGATTGGAGTGGTTGGAACTGTTCTCCTTGGAGTGAAGAAGGTGGAGAGGAGATTTGACAAGGTGCCACACCAAAGGCTGCTACATAAGAATTAAAGTTATGGTGAGCAAGTGGATAAGTGGAGCTGAGTCCATAAGAAGATCAGCCATGATCTTATTGAATGGCGGGGCAGGCTCGAGGAGCCAGATGGCCAACTCCTGCTCCTAGTTCTTATGTCCTTACTTGCAAGAGATGTTCAAAATCATGGGGGGGGGGGGGCTGCACAGAGTAAATAGGGAGAAACTTTTCCTACTCATAAAAAGATCAAGAATGAGAGGGCACAGAGTTGAAGTGATCCGCAAAAAGAGCAATTGTGATGTGAGAAAAAAACTTTTCCACACAGCGAGTGGCTGAGGTCTGGAATGCACTGGGGGAGGCAGGTTCAATCAGGATATTCAAGACAGCATTAGATGATTATTTGAATAGAGATATTGTGTGAGGGCATGGGGGGAAGGCCCAGACACGATGGGCCAAATGGCTTCCTTCTGCACCATAACTATTGTGAGATTCTGAGTGGAGCTCCTGACCTATTTGCTCCATCACTTGTACTGCTTACATCCATCTCTGCAACATCCCCCTGTCTGCTCTCCTGCCTCAGCTCACCTCATTATGTTATTAGCCCTACACTTTCCCAATGCTCTCATAGAACAAAGAACAAAACAGCACGAGAAACAGGCCCTTTGGCCCAACGAGCCCACACCGCCACCTCAATGTTGCCACCTCTACCCGTGATCCCTGTCTACGTTTATAGATCTATGCATTGAAACCAAATTTGGGACAATTTAGGAAGAATTTGTTCTGCCAATCAGCCTAAGTGCACATCTTTGGGAATGTAGGAGGAAACTGGAGCACTCGGAGAAAACCCATGCAAGCACGGGGAGAATGTGCAAACTCCCACAGACACAGGCCCAAATCCATGTATCTGCACAGCACAGCGATAGTCACTGAGCTGTCGTGTTGCCCATCAAATGGTCCAGGTCAAGCGTATACTAAGGACTTGAAGCACTAGGATACTCTTGAAAAATCCAAGAGCAGCCCTCTCATGACCCATCGCGTGTATACCCCTTGTTAGACAACAAGGGAGACCAAAGTACTTGTAGGATAAAACAAGTACATCAATATCATCTATTTACACACTTCCCAGGGAACTTCCAAGGCTCATGATCCCTATTTTAAGTCAGTTTTCTATATCCCTCCATTCCCATTCTGTTCCTCCCACCCTGCACAGCTTGTAAACCTGTGCTTATTCAAAACTCTTGCTTCTCGTCCCTTGTGCTCACTGACTCCATCAAACTTTTCTAGTTTTCCTCATCCCCAGAGCCTTCAGATATCTCTTGAAGGCCATTCAGCTCCTCAGACCTGCTCCATCATGACCACTTACATCTAGAAGCACAAGGGAACACACCCCTATCCCTCTCCAAGCCACTCACTATCCTGACTTGGAAATATATTACCGTTCCTTCACAGTCGCTGGGTCAAAATCGTGGAATTCCCTTCGTAATGGCAATGTGGGTCAACCCACAGCACGTGGACTGCACCGATTCAAGAAGGCAGCTCACCATCACCTTCTCAAGGGCAAATAGGGATAGGCAATAAATATTGGCCTAGCCACTGGTCCCAATATCCGACAAATGAATAAAAAAAATTCTGATTAAGTCATGGTCCTGCGATTCCCTTACTCAATAAAATCTATTCATCTGAGTCATCAGAATTTCAGCTGACAGAGATAGAACTAGACTATCTCACTGTAGATCCCCCTTTACTCTGGATTTCCACCACGAGATGATGTTCTTTCCACCCACCCTATTGACTGCCTTCATGTTTCTTCTTGTGGATACAAAGAGCAAGAACTTAGAACAATACAGCACAGGAACAGGCCCTTCAGCCCTTCAAGCCTGCACTGATCACATTGCCCCATCTAGACCAAGCACTGGTATCCCTCTATTTCTGTCTGTTCATGTGTCTATCCAGGTAAGTCTTAAATATCGCAATGTGTCTGCCTCAACCACCTCACTTGACAGTGCATTCCAGGCCCCCATCACCATCTGTATATAAAAAAAAACCTTTCCCCTCACATCACCACTGAATCTTAACTGCCCTCCAAGGGCAACTAGGGATGGGCAATAAATGCTGGCCAGCCAGTGATGCCCATGTCTCACAAATGAATTTTAAAAAAGTGCAAATTGTCTGCATTATTTCCTACATTATGATCGTGACTATGTCATGTACAATTTGAAATTGTGTCCCTTTGTAATTGTTATTCCTGCCCTGGGAAAAGCTTCCAACGTCTCAATACTTCTCATAATTTTATAAACTTCTATCAGCCATCCCTTAGCCTCTGTCTTTCCAGGGAGAACAATCCCAGTTTATTCAATCCCTCCTCATAGTTAATACCCTCCCTATCAGCAACATCCTGGTAAATCTTTTCTGTATTCCCTCCAAAGCCTCCATATTCTTCTGGTACTGTGGTGACCAGAATTGTACAGTGTTCCAAATGTGGCCTAACCAACGTTAAATAACGTTAACATAATTTGCCAGCTTTTATACTCAATGAATAAAGCAATCCGTGGGATGAGAATGGCCCCATATAATGCTGTGCTGCAGCAGAACCAAGAATCAGTTTAAGTTTAAACTGTCACAACTGAGTTTACATTAACACTGCAATGAAGTTACTGTGCAAATCCCCAAGTCTGAAAGACATGCTATTTAAGTGCATTGACCTGAACAGGTGACTCGGGAGGATTTCACAGTAACTTCATTGCAGTGTTAACGTAAACCTTACTTGTGACACTAATAAATAAACTTTACTTTAGCTGTCACACTCTGGTGTGGATACACTGAAGGAGAATTTAGCATAGTCAATGCAACTAACTAGCAGGACTTTGGACTGTGGGAGAAAACTAGAGCACCTGGAGGAAACCCTCACAGACACAGGGAGAACATGCAAACTCTACACAGACAGTGACCCAAGCAGGGAATCGAACCTCTGGTGCTGTGAGGCAGTAGTGCTAACCATTGTGCCACCGTGCCTTCCTTCAGCTGCATCTATATTATTCCCCTCAGTCACTGCTCGTGACAACATTCCCTGGGTGAAGAAGCTTGTCCTAAAGCAGGAAGAATCGAGACGGAAGCTGTTAAGAGCTCGAAAGCTTGACTTCTGAAGCAACCTTCTCCAGACAGTGTTTCATGTTGTTACCTTATCCGCCTGCGGCAGCACAGCAGTCACGTGCCAGGCTAGCTCCTGTCCTGCTCTCGTGAAGATGTGACGAGATAAACGGTCTCCAGCAACTGCCACTGCAAATAAGTGTTCAAAGATATTTTTAAAACGTATTTAAGTGTCAATCCTCTGTCACAAGAAGTGAAATTTAACTCAATAAAGCAAATGGAACTTAATTAACTGAGTAAAATAAAGGATTATAGGTAAGCCTGGTAGGTAGGGACATGTTCGGTGTAACTTGTGGGCTGAAGGGCCTGTTTGCGCTGTAGTTTTTCTACGTTTCTATGGAACAACTTTCTATTATAATGACATTGTACGTGACATAGTCACCATTGTAGTGTAGGAAATAACGCAGACAATTGCATTTTTTTTTAAACTCGTTTATGAGACATGGGCATTGCTGGCTGGCCAGCATTTATTACCCATCCCTAGTTGCTCTTAGAGGGCAGTTAAGATTCAACCACATTGTTGTGGCTCTGGAGTCACATGTGGGCCAGACCGGGTAAGGGCAGCAGATTTCCCTCGTTAAAGGACAATAGTGAACCACATCGTTTTTTTCCTGACGATTGACAATGGTTTTGTGGTAGATTCTTAATTCCAGATTTTTTTTTAAAATTCAATTCAAATCCCACCGTCTGCCATGGTGGGATTCAAACCCAGGTCCCCAGAACAAAGAACAAAGAGCAACACAGCACGGGAAACAGGCCCTTCGGCCCAACGAGCCCACGCCGCCGTCCTAACGCCTTAATGACATATCCTTGACTTTAGGCTATGCCTATCGTTGAAGATTCCCATATAGGGACAATTTGTTACCCAATCAGCCTAAGAGCACATTTTTGGGATGTGGGAGGAAACCGGAACACCCGGAGGAAACCCACGCAACCACGGGGAGAACGAGCAAACTCCCGCAGACACAGGCCCAAATCCATGTGTCAGCACAGCAACAGCGATAGTCTCTGAGCTGTCATGTTGCCCATCTGATGGTCCAAGATCATAGAAAAAAGACAAAGAGAATGCAAATGGTCACGATCATGGCTAAGAAGGGCACTAATAGCGGCATATTAAAGGATCAGGATTTGCAAATAGCAGAGCTAAGGTCAGCAGATTTCTGAAGGGTAGCCTCATATAAGTCACAAATACCCCTCGTTTTGGGGGGAAAGGGGTAGAGACTGAAAGCAAGATTTATAATGTCAATACTGTGTCTTTAAAAAATGTATTATATCATATTTCAGCTGAAAACGGCAGCATAGTGGCACAACGGTTAGCACTGCTGCCTCACAGTGCCAGAGACCCAGCTTGGGTGACTCCTTGTGTGAAGTTTGCATGTTCTCCCCATGTTTCTTCCGGGTTTCCTCTCTCAATCCAAAGATGTGTGTGTTGGGTGGATTAGCCAAGCTAAATTGCCCCTTAATTCCACCCCCACCCTCTCCCCCAATAGTATAAATCTCACCCTATTTTCTAATGTCTTCAGCTCTGACAAATGGTCATCCAGACTTAAAATGTTGGCTCGATTCTCGCTCCGCAGATGCTGAGATTTTCCAGCATTTTCCATTTTGGTTTCAGATTCCAGCATCTGCAGTAATTTAGCATAAAGTGCCATGTTTGCCGCGACTCAGTCAACGGGCTGAGAATTCATCTTCCACCCTAGAGATCTGAGCACAAAAATCTGTGCTGACCTTCTGGTGCAGCACTGAGGGAAGGCTGCACGGTTGGAGATACCGTCCCTGGGGATCAGCAGGGTATTATTCATTCATTGAACATGGTTGGCCAACATTTATTGCCCATAGGCAGCTGAGTGTTGCTGTGGCTCTGGAATCACATGTAGGCCAGACCAGCTAATGACAGCAGATTTCCTTCTTTAAAGGACATATGTGTGGTAATGGGGATAGGATCTTTGTTGGTGTGGGCTAAACGGCCTCCTTCCTGCTTCCTGTTTCAATGTTTTTATGCTCCGAATGTATTGAGCACGGAGTCCAGAAGGCTGTAAAGTGCCTAATCAGAAGATGAGGTGTAGTTCCTCCAGTTTGTGTTGGGCTTCACTGGAACATTGCAACAGGCCAACGGCAGCCAAAACCTAAGTGCAAAACTATCATACCCCTAAAACAAAAGGGTAGAAAAGTTAGGCTTACCTTCTGCTAACGTCCGACAAAATCCAGCTATTTTGGATTTCTCGAAAGTACGATACAGGTGAGTGAGAATGCCCATTCGCTTAGATACCTGTGTACCATAGAGGGGGAGTAAAAACGTCTGACAGTCAGTCCATAGAAACACAACAGGCAGAATTTATAGCACTCATTGGAAGAGCAACACTGACTCCCCAGCTTTTCCCCCCAAATTCCAGGAATTCTCCCTCCTTTACTGTTTTTTTTTTGGTAGCAGCTTGATCCCAATGAATGGCTTTCCAGGCCATTTCAGTTAAGAAGTAAACCGCATTGCTATGGATCTGAAGTCAAATGTATCACAGAATCACTATAGTGCAGGAGGCCATTTGGCCCATCGAGTCTGCACCAACATCAATCCCACCCAGGCCCTATCCTGATAACCCCATGCATTTACTCTGACACTGAGGGGCAATTTACCACAACCAGACCAGACAGAGAGTTTCTTTCGAAAAGAACATGAGTGAACAAATTGAGCTTTTGCTTCAATCTGTCTAACAAGGGGTATACATGCCATGGGTTGTGAGAGGACTGCTCTTGGATTTTTTTCAAGAGTATCCTAGTGCTTCATTTCATTAGTTTGGTGGTTCATTAGTTAGATTCATGGACAGGGATTGCGTATAGAAGTGGGAACATCGAGGTGGCGGCGCAGGCTCGTTGGGCCGAAGGGCCTGTTTCCCGTGCTGTTTTGTTCTTTGTAGCTTCAACGTTACTGAGACTTGGATTTTCCTCCACGTTTATTTTACTTGAATTTATATTTCCCAACTGCTGTGGTGAGATCTGAACTAATATTCCTGCGGTGTTATTCCACGCTTCTGGAATTACTAGTCCATAATTACCGCTGTGTTATCAATCCTGTTTTGATTCCCAGGTACACCCTGTCCACAAAAGGCAGGACAAATCCAATCCAGCCAATTACCATCCCATCACTTTACTTCCTTTAGCAGCAAATTGAGGATTCAGACAGAGAAGCCCGAAGGGGTAGGGCATTCAGTCCTTCAAGCCTGTCCTGCCATTCACTTCTAGCGGATTTTCACAGCAACTTCATTGCCGTGTCAATTTAAGCCTCCTTGTGACTTGTAAATAAACTTTAATAAATAAACATGATCAAATTTTTTGATCATGGCTGATCATCAAATTCAATATCTTGATTTTCCCTCTTCTCCCCATACAGAATCCTACAATGCAGAAAGAGGCCATTCAGCCCGAGTCTGCACTGATCACAATCCCACCCAGGCTCTAACTCAATAACCCCAAATATTACCATGCAAGTCCCGCTGACATTAAGGAGTAATTTAGCGTGGCCAATCCACCTAATCACACATCTTTGGACTGTACATCCATTGGCTCCTTTGAACCTGGGAGCCATAGCCAATTTCTTCCTGATATCAGATATCGTTTTGGCCTCAAGTACTTTGTGGTAGTGAATTCCACACACTCATCACCCTCTGGTGAAGAAATTTCTCCTCACCTCAGTCCTAAAACGTTTATCCTCAAACTACACCCCTAGTTCTGGACTCAAAAGGCCCTTATCAAATAATTCTCGCAGTCAGATCACTATGGTAACAGTTTCTAACCTGGAAGTAATCATACATGGCTTCCTCCACCAGGTGGATGCTGAATGCTGAGGGCTTGTAGTTGTCCATAGCATCAAACACCGTCTTCATAGCCAAGTGAGCTATCCAATAAGCTGCAAATGAAAAGTAATTTAGCATTATTGATTATTATCATCTCTTCTTCACTCCCCCACTAAAGACACTGCCTATTGCTGGAGGAAGGGGGTGTGAGGATAGTGGCATGGGTTCGAGGTGGCAGCAGCAGTTGTTGTGCACAGCCCTTCTAGCAAAGGGTTGGGAGCTGAATGACAAGGACGTAGTGGATTTTAGGTTTGAAAAGCTTTGCATCAACCCAACAGGCAGCCTGATGGCACAGTGGTTAGCGCTGCTGTCTCAAGTGCTAGGGACCCAGGTTCATTTCCTGGCTTGGATCGCCGTCTGTGTGGAGTTTGCACATTCTCCCCATAAATGCATGGGTTTCCTCTGGTTTCCTCCCACAGTCCAAAGACGTATGTGTTAGGTGAATTGGCCATGCTAAATTGATCCTAGTCTCAGGGAATTAACAGAATAAATGAGTGGGGTTCCAGGAATAGGGCCTGGGTGGGATTGTGGTTGGTGCAGAATCGAGATGGTCTAAATGGTCTCCTTCTGCACTGTAGGGGTTCTATGAACACAGTCCATCCTTGCATGTAGAGAATTCCTTGCAGAGTGGATACAATGGGCAGTCAGTAACCTTTATCAAGAGGGCATCCTTCACTGAATCCAGGACCCTCCAATGTTGCTATATAACTACTACTTACCAGGCCCACATTCTAACTGCTTTCTAGGTAAAGAAGTTCCTCCCTATTTGCTTATTGGACTAATGTGTATTGATAATTACCAATTTTCTCCAATATGTTCTCTATCTCCTTCCTATTAATCATCTTTATACTTTTTAAGTCAGATCAGTCTTCCCTGGTAGAGAGAAAATATCAGTTCAATCAGTTCCAGCAGGTCTGGTATCCTTGTAACTTCATCCTGCACTTGTCTCCAGCAGAAAGGATGTGGTGAAAGAATGGTGTAAAATTCCAAACTCTCCAGAACAAGCAGAAAGCATTCAAACTCATAGAACATAGAACATTACAGCACAGAACAGGCCCTTCGGCCTTCGATGTTGCGCTGACCAATATAAAAAGCAATGCCCCTCCAAACTAAACCATTCCCTCTCTTCCATATACTTATCAACTAACCTCTTAAACGCCACCAAACTTGTCGCATCTACAACTGCTGCAGGCAGGGCATTCCACTCCCGAACCACCCTTTGGGTAAAGAACCTACCTCTGATATCCGTCCTATAACTATCACCCCTTAATTTAAAGCTGTGTCCCCTCGTGCTAGCTTTCTCCATCCTAGAAAAAAGGCTATCACTGTCCACCCTATCTAAACCTCTAATCATCTTATATGTTTCGATAAGGTCCCCTCTTAGCCGCCTCCTTTCTAATGAAAACTCTTCCAACATGCTGAATTATGGGTCAGTGTCTTGTCCATACACACCTCTTCCTGCCTGTATTTCAAAGCCCACACTTCCTGAAAAACATGATACCTTTTCACTCACCTGATCCCTCATCTCCCATCAGGTGGCCCCAACCTCCACAGCCGATCTCCGATCCGTCTGGATTCACGAGCTTGCAGTTGGAACCAGTTCCTGAGATCAACACAATTCCACCTTGTGGGTGTTTGGGTGGAGGGGATGAGAAGGGGGTTGAGGAGTAAAGAGTTGCAAAACTTACATTAGTTTTTGATCCAGAACAAGTCAGTATAGAGGGGCTCCTGCAGCAGCTCAGGCAGAAAAGGATGGGTTAGTCACAAAGCAAGTCTCACCTCATCCAAACAACTGGTGTAATTTCATAGACTGATACAGATACCCATTATTTGCCATCAAGAGCCAGGAACACATTTACATTCAGGCTGTGGGGAGGGGTGCAGTGGAGTACAATTAGGTGGGTGCTTGATTTTTTAAAATTTGTTGGTCCATGGGGCATCGCTGATTAGCCAGTATTTATTACTCATCCCTAGTTGCCCTTGGAGGACGGCTGAGGGTCAAATACATGCGGCTCTGGAGTCACGTGTAGGCCAGAATTCTTTCCCTAAAGGACATTAGTGAATCAGATGGGCTTTTCTGACTTTGGTTTTGTGGGCAGCCAAATTTTTTTTTTTTTGTCAGTTTTATAACATTTTCCACAACGTATTTGTAGCAACATTTTCTCATGGAATAAATGCTGAGGTCCAGATTACAACATACTGTGCACGTTCACAGCTCATAATCAACTAACCTTGACACAGACCTTGACACCTTGACACTCATGGACAGGGCATGATCAGAGGTCAGAACCAGTTAGAGTTGGCCACCTTTGCAAGTATGTTTAATTGACCAATGAATGTAAATTGGCATTCTCTGGAGAAATGAGCGGCACAGTGGCTAGCATTGCCGACACACAGCGCCAGGGATCCGGATTCGATTCCCGGCTTGGGTCACTGTCTGTGTGGAGCTTGCACATTCTTCCCATGTATGCATGGGTTTTCTCCAGGTGCTCCGGTTTCCTCCCACGGTTCAAATGATGTGCTGGTTAGGTGCATTGGCTGAGCTAAATTCTCCCTCAGAATACCCGAACAGGTGCCGCCGAGTCTGGCGACTAGGGGATTTTCACAGTAACTCCATTGCAGTGTTAATACAAGCCTTGAAATAAATAAACTAAACTAACGTATAACTCGTACACTTGTACCAGACCATAAGGTCTGGAATTCTAGAGCCTAATGGTTTCATGGTCATCAGGACATTCTTAATTCCAGATTTTTTTTTATTGAATTCAAATTCCACCATCTGCTTTGGCAGGAATCGAACCCAGGTCCTCAGAATGTTAGCGAGTTTCTGGATTAATAGTCTGGTGATAATACCACTCGACCATTCCCACGTTTCCCCCTCCACCCAACCCCCAAATAGCATGGCTCAAATGCTATTCATCATTTCAAGCAACTCTGGCCTCTCCTCGGAAAAAGGCACCTTCCAATTATCTAGACAAACAGTGACACGGGACTTAATAATCCAGAATTCAAATCCTGAGGCAGCTTGTGAACTTGGATTCACTTCTTAAAATACTGGAAAATAAAAAGCTGGGGTATCAGTATCAGTAAAAGTGAATGTGAAGCCAGCAGATTGTCTAAAAACTCAAATTCAATAATTGTCCCTTTTGGCAGGGGCTCTGCTGTCCTTACTCAGACGGGGCCTTCATGTGGCTCCTCATTAATGTCCCAAGACCCTCTGAAGTGGCCTGACAAGACATCTCGTTGTCTTGTCAGCGGCTCAAGAAGTGGCCCCTCCCACTTCTCAGGGCAAGTGGGGATTTTTTAAAAAATTCTTTCATGGGTTGCCGGTATCGCTGGCTGGGCCAGCATTTGCTGCCGAGTTCTAAATCGCTCTCGCACTGAGTGGAGAGGCTTGCTCAGCCGTTCCAGAGGCCTGTTAAGAGTCAACCACATTGCTGCGGCTCTGGAATTACACGTAGGCCAGACCAGGTAAGGACGGCAGATTTCCTTCCCTAAAGGACATTAGTGAATGAGATGGGATTTTACAACAAATTGGGGATAGTTTCATGTCACCATTACGGAGGGCAGCTTTCAATTTCAGATTTGATTTACTGAATTTAAATTCTACCAACTGTCCTGGTGGGATTTGAACCCATGTCTCCAGAGTATTAGCCTGGGCCTCTCGATTGCTACAACACTGATGCTACCACTTACGCCAGTGTCTCCACAGCAACGGAACCTGGTCAATAAATGCTAGCTTGCTCTAATTGAGGCAAATTGACAACAGAGTATATATTATATTTATATATATATATATATATATATATACACACACACACACACACACACACACACATATATAGAGATATATAACAAAGAACAAAACAGCACGGGAAACAGGCCCTTTGGCCCAATGAGCCCGCGCCGCCACCCCGATGTTCCCATCTCTACCCGTGATCCCTGTCTATGTTTATAGATCAGTGGATTTAAAAACCAAATTTGAGACAATTTAGGGAGAATTTGTTTTGCCAATTAGCCTAAGAGCACATCTTTGGGACGTGGGAGGAAACTGGAGCTCCCGGAGAAAACCCACGCAAGCACGGGGAGAATGCGCAAACTCCCACAGACACAGGCCCAAATCCATGTATCTGCACAGCACAGCTACAGTCACTGAGCCGTCGTGTTGCCCATCAGATGTCCAGGTCAAGCGTACACTAACGACGTGAAGCAGTAGGATACTCTCGAAAAAAATCCAAGAGCAGCCCTCTCACGACCCATCGCGTGTATGCCCCTCATTAGACAACAAGGTGGACCAAAGCACCTGTAGGATAAAAACAAGTACATCAATATCACCATCTATTTACATGCTTCCCAGGGACTCCCAAGGCTCATGATCCCTATTTTAAATCAGTTTTCTATACCCCTCCATTCCTATTCTGTTCATGTGCCCATCTAATTATTTCTTAAATAACTCAAGTACCTGCCTCCACCACTTTACTTGGCAGCGCATTCCATACCCCCACCACCCTCTGCGTGAAATATATAGAGAGAGAGGAGAGCTTCAAAATGCAACCACTGGGTCAAACAAAAAGCACTCCAACATATAAGCTCAATCTTACAAATAAAAATGAACCTGGCTGTATTGAAACTCACCAGTGTCCGTGGCAGTCAGTATTCCCCCAATCGCATCCGTCGTGATGCAGTAATTCTCACTCAATTTCGGGAACCTCACTTTCAGCTGCTGAATCATTTTATTGATAGCTTCCTCCTGCTCCCCTCCACTCAGACTCAGTCCCTGAGAAAGTAGAGAAGGCAGAGATCATTCCAGCACCTTCTAAAGGTGCAGGAAACTTCCCCAGGTAATTCCAAGGAGTATCATCTGACATCAGGCCTAAGGAGGAGACATCAGGCCAAAGGCGTCGTCAAGAAGGGAGCTTTATGATAGACAGGCAGAGGAGCTTGATTCGATTTACTGTCACATGTATGAGTTTACAGTGAAAAGTATTGTTTCTTGTGCGCTATACAAAGCATACTATTCAGAAAAGGAGAGAGTGCAGAATATAGTGTTACACTCATAGCTAAGGTGTAGAGAAAAATCAACTTAATGCAAGGCAAGTCTGATGGCAATAGGGAAGAAGATTTTTTGAGTCGGTTGGTACATGTCCTCAGACTTTTGTATTTTTACCCTGACGGAAGAAGGTGTAAGAGAATATATCTGGGGTGCACAGGATCTGGAAAACTGGCTGCTTCTCCAAGGCAGTGGGAAGTGTAGACAGAGTTAATGGATGGGAGGCTAGTTTGCATGATGGACTGGGCTTCACGTATGACACTTTGTAGCTTCTTGCAGTCTTGGGCAGAGCTGGAACCATACCAAGCTATGATACAACCAGAAAGACTGCTTTCTATGGTGCATTTGTAAAAGCTGGTGAGAGTCTTGGCTGGCATGCAAAATTTCCTTCGTCTTTGAGAAAGTTGTTGTATGTCCATCGTCGATGAGGACCATTAGTCATTTTAGTCATTTTCAGGCTAGATGCGATATTTCCAAAGGTGACTGATCAGGCCAATTCGGGCACGAAATGTCCTGGCATATATTGGACAGACTTGTGTACACTGTAGCTGTTGCGCTGGTGGCTCTGGACTTGTGCAGCTCGCGCTTAAGTTGTGCTTCAGCAATATACTTTGCTTCGTGAACTTGACAGCCCATGAGGATGAGGCAGCGCCAGGTAGGGCGGTTTTCTGCCAGTGTTTCTCAGGTGGTCGTGTCTATGTCAAGCGACTTCAGGGAGGCTTTGACTGTGTCTTTGAAATATTTCTTCTGCCCTCCATGTGAGCGCCTTCCAGCAGAGAGTTCCCCAAAAAGGAGCTGCTTGGGTATGTGCTCATTTGACATACGGATGACATGAACTGCCCACCGGTCTACGCTCTCATCAGCGACGTGTGGACTGATGGTAGACTTGCTCTAGAGAAAACTTCAGTGTCTGGTACCTTGTCTTGCCATCTGATGCGTAATATTCTGCGAAGACAAGTTATGTGGAAATGATTGAGCTGTCTTGCATGCCTTCAATACACAGTCCACATTTTACAGGTATACAGGAGGGTAGTGAATACCACATGCACTGCAGACCTTCAGTTTTGTTGCTGGGCTGATTCCTCAATGTTCCCATACAGTGGAGCGCAGTCTACCGAAAGCAGAACTTGCCTTTGCTACTCTGCAGTTAACTTCTGTCACTGCTGAGAAAGTGGAGGGTTTAACAAGGGAGTTCTAGTAGTGAGGGCATAAACATACCAACGGTGAGGTAAAAGAAGTGGGTTGCATTCTTGGTTCTGATTCAGAATGTTGTGTGTCTATGTCCCATCCCACAGAATGGAGCACTAAATGGCAGCTGACATTCTGGGCGAGGTGCTGAGGATGGTGTCCTCTTTTAAAAGATCCGCCCAATAAACAACAATGTTTCATGGTCATCAGTAGATTCATAATTCCAGATTTTTATTACATTCAAATACCATCACCTGCCTTGGTGAGATTTGAACCCTAGTCCCCAAATCTTGCCCAGGGTCTCTGGATTGTGAATCAAATGATAATACCGCTGTGCTACCACCTGATTTTTAGATAAGAATCAAATTTTCTCTTGAAAATGTCAACTGAATATTCCTCCACCAGACAGCAGAGTCCTGATCCTAACCACTCGCTGAGTGGGAACAATGTTTACTCATGTCACTTTTGTTTTGCCAGTGACCTTAAATCTGTGCTCTCTGGTTCTCAATTGTTCAAGCAATGGGAAAAGCTTCTCCCCCATCTGCCCTGTCCAGCCCATCTTGAACAGTTCCTCTCCATCTTCTCATCTCCAAGGAAATCAATCCCAACTTCTCCAATCTGAGAAGCTGACATTCCTCACCCATTCTTGTGAATCACTTCTGTATCCTCGCTAATGTTTCCACATCCTTCATAAACTATGGTTCCCAGAACTGAAGCAATACTCCAGTTGAGATGGAACCAGTGTTTTATACAGGTTTATCCACTTTCATAAAACCCTTACAATGCAGAAGAAGGCCATTCGACCCAGTGAGTCATCAACTCTCCAACACAGCATCCCACCCAGGCAAACCCTCCCCCCCACACCCAGGCCAGCATCCACCCTCCCCCCCAAAGTACACATCTTAGGATACGAAGAGATTATTTAACATGGCCAATTCATCTAACATCTTTGGACTGTGAGATGAATTGGAGGAAACCCACCCAGACACAGGGAGAAAGTGCAAACTCCACACAAACAGTCATCCAAGGCTGGAATTGAACTTGGATCCCTGATGTGGATGGTGGCTTCCATTATTGTCAGCAAGTTATGGTTCAGAACAAATCATGACCAGAGCATTATGGTCTCAGCCTCTCCCATTTAATGGGATTGGGAGTTACAGATAGCTCTATGGCCTGGGGAGTTGGCACAACTTATGGGCCGAAGGGCTTGTTTGTGCTGTAGTGTTCTATGTTCACTGAATTTGTTGCTAATCTCTCCCAATAGATTTTATTTACTCTGATCTCAGTGCTCTTTGTACTCTGCAACTCAGATACTGAATGGCTTATCAGAGGTCTAGTAATTACACAATCAAATACAAGTTGAGGTCAAATCCAAGTACAACTAATTTTTAATTATTCATAGAACACTACAGCACAAACAGGCCCTTCGGCCCACAAGTTGTGCCGAACACATCAAAACCTACCCAGCCATAGACCTATCTATAACCCCCAATCCCATATATTCATCCAGAAGTCTTTTAAAAGACCCCAGCAAGTTCGCCTTGACCACCACCGACAGCAGCCAATTCCATTCACTCACCACCTTCTGAGTGAAAAACTTTCCCCTAGCATCCCCTCTGTACTTGCTTCCCTGCACCTTAAATCTGTGCCCTCTCGTCACGACCATTTCAGCCCTGGGCAATAGTCTCTGAGAGTCCACCCTATCTATTCCTCTCAACATCTTGTAAACCTCTATCAGGTCGCCTCTCAACCTTCGTCTCTCCATGGAGAACAGTCCCAGCTCCCTCAACCTGTCTTCATAAGGCATGCCTCCCAATCCAGGCAACATCCTTGTAAATCTCCTCTGCACCCTTTCAATAGCTTCCACGTCCTTCCTATAGTGAGGCGACCAGAACTGCGCACAGTACTCCAAGTGTGTTCTGACAAGGGTCCTATAAAGCTGCAGCATTACCTCCTGACTCCTGAACTCAATCCCTCGATGAATGAAGGCCAGTACACCGTAAGCTTTCTTAACCACGTCCTTCACCTGGGAGGCCGATTTGAGATTCTTATGGACCCAGACCCCAAGATCCCTCTGCTCTTCCACACAGCTAAGACTCCTACCTTTGATAGTGTACTCATTCATCCCATTGGATCTGCCAAAATGGACCACAACACATTTATCCGCGTTGAAGTCCATCTGCCCCTTCTCCGCCCAGTCTTGCATCCTGTCGATGTCATGCTGCAACTTCTGACATCCCTCCAGACCATCCACAACACCACCGACCTTCGTGTCATCGGCGAACTTAATCACCCATCCCTCCACTTCCTCATCCAGGTCATTTATGAAAATGACAAACAGCAAGGGTCCTAGAACAGATCCCTGGGGCACTCCACTGGTGACCGACCTCCATGCAGAAAAAGAGCCATCCACAACCCCCCTCTGCCTTCTGCAGGCAAGCCAGTTCTGGATCCACAAGGCCAAAGCCCCTTGGATCCCATGGCCTCTCACCTTCTCAAGAAGTCTTGCACGTGGGACCTTGTCAAATGTCTTGCTGAAGTCCATGTACACCATGTCCACTGCTCTTCCTTCGTCAATGTGTTCAGTCACATTTTCGAAGAACTCAGTTAAGCTTGTAAGGCACGACCTGCCTTTTACAAAACCATGCTGACTATTTCTAATCGACCTAAACTTCTCCAAATGCTCATAAATCTTGTCCCTCAGAAGCCTCTCCATCAGCTTACCAACCACTGAGGTCAGACTCACCGGTCGGTAATTTCCAGGACTATCCCTGTTTCCTTTCTTGAAAATAGGGACCACATCCGCAATCCTCCAATCCTCCGGAACCTCTCCCGTCTCCATCGACGACGCAAAGATCATCGCCAGGGGCTCTGCAATGACATCCCTCACCTCCCACAATAACCTGGGGTACATCCCATCTGGTCCCAGATACTTGTCTATCTTGATAGCATTTAAAAGTTCTAACACATCCGCTTCCTTAATATCTACATACTCAATCTTTTCAGTCTGCCGCAACTTGTAGTGCATCCTCCCAGATCACTTTCCACCGTGAATACTGAGGCAAAGTACTCGTTAAGCACCTCTGCCATTTCTTCCGGTTCCATACAGACTTTTCCCCCTTCACCTTTTATATGTCCTATCCCTTCTCTTCTCATCCTTTTACTTTTCACATATTTGTAGAAGGCCTTGGGATTCTCCTTAATCCTACCAGCCAAGGCCTTCTCATGACCCCTTCTGGCTCTCCTAATTTCCTTTTTAAGCTCTCTTCTATAAGCCTTATACTTCTCTAGATCCCCAACATCTCCTAGCTCTTTGAATCTTTTATTTTCTTTTCTTCCTGACTATGTTCACCACTGCCTTCATGCACCACGGTTCCCGCGTCCTACCAAAACCTCCTTGTCTCACCGGAACGTTGTCGTGCAAAGCTCCAGACAAGCATTCCTTGAATATCTGCCACCTTCCTTCTGTGCTTTTCCCCAAGAACACCTCCTTCCAGTTTATTCACCCCAACATCTGCCTGATGTCGTCATATTTCCCCTTATTCCAGACAAACACCTTCCTAGCCTGCCTGATCCTATCCTTTTCCAATGCAAGGGTGAAGGAGATCGAATTATGATCTCCATCCCCAAGATGCTCTCCTACCGAGAGATCCATCACCTGTCCTGGTTCATTAGCTAGTACCAGGTCCAGTACAGCCTCTCCTCTCGTAGGCTTGTCCACGTGCTGTGTCAGGAAACCCTCCGGAACACACCTAACAAACTCCTCCCCATCCAAACCCCTTACCCTTGGGATATTCCAGTCGATGTTTGGGAAATTGAAGTCTCCCATCACAACAACTCTGTTATTTCTACATCTCTCCAGTATCTGTTTACCTATCTGCACCTCAACTTCCCTGTCACTATTGGGTGGCCTATAGAATACACCCAGCAACGTCACCGACCCTTTGCTATTCCTAACTTCCACCCACAGAGACTCCATAGACATTCCCTCCTCGGTATCCACCTTCTCTGCAGCCATGACACTGTCCCTGATCAACAGTACCACTCCACCACCTCTTTTGCCTCCCTCTCTGTCCTTCCTGAAGGATCTGAATCCCGGGACCTGTAGTACCTAGTCCTGTCCCTGAGACATCCAAGTCTCTGTAATGGCCACACATCACAAACCCAAGCAGGAATCCACGCCCTAAGTTCATCCACCTTATTTACTACACTCCTGGCATTAAAATAGACACAGCTCAGTCCCTCAGACTGGACATTTCCCGTCTCCCCCACTCGTCTAACCTGCCTCTCATCCTGCCTAGAGTCCTTCCCTACCTGGGAGCTAACTTCCTTGCTCCCAGTCTCCACATCACTATTCCCTCCCCCTAACCTTTCTAGTTTAAAGTCCCCCCAGTAGCCCTAGCCATTCTTCCCGCCAAGATATTAGTCCCCCTGGGATTCAGGTGCCACCCGTCTTTGCTGTACAGGTCACACCTGCCCCTAAAGAGGTCCCAATGATCCAGGAACCGGAATCCTTGCCCCCTGCTCCAGTCCCTCAGCCACGTATTCAACCTCCACCTCATACTATTCCTGCTCTCATTCTCCCGAGGCGCAGGCAGCAATCCTGAGATTACTACCTTCGCTTTCCTCTCTCAGAGCTGCCTACCCAGTTCCCTATAATCCCTTTTCACGTCCACTTCCCTCTTCCTGCCTATGTCAGTAGTACCTATATGTACTACAACTTCCAGTTCCTCACCCTCCCCTTTCAGGATGTCCGGGACGCGCCCAGAGACATCCCGAATCCCAGCTCCAGGGAGACACACCACCATCCGCGACTCCCGTCCGCGTCCACAAAAACGCCTGTCCGCCCCCCTCACTAGGGGGTCCCCTATAAGCACTGCCTTTTTGCTCTGTTTTTTAGGTTTTTGTTTAGCTCCAGGGAGCTGGCCACCGCTGCCTCCCTTGGATGAGCTGTCCCCCACAGTAGTACTCAGGCAAGAGTACTTATTTTTAAGGGGGACATCCACCGGTGTACTTTCCATCACCTGAGGTTTCCCCTTCCTAATAGTTACCCATGGGCCTTCTCCCCTTTGCCCTGGTGTGACTACTTGTCTGTAGCTCCTATCAATAATCTCCTCATTCATTAAGGAGATTATATTCTTGAGATATGAGCATCGCTGACTGTGCCAGAATTTATTGCCCATCCCCAAGTCATGTCAACCACATTGCTGTAGGGCTGAAGTTACTCGTAGGCCAGACCACACAAGAAGAACAGAGGAAAAGGAATGAAATTTGCAGCTTTCAATTTTTAACAGTGAAGTATTAAGGCATCACATGAGGGAGGGAAGGGGAAGGGGCAGAGTGTGGACAGAGTTCAACTGACTGAAAATAGCCGTTTTCCTCGTGGTTGAAGTATTGCTGGGAAAGTGAGGTTACTGTTTGATGGCCTTGAACTGTATGCAGAATCATGCTTTACTTACCAATGATTTGAGAGGGACATTAGGGTCAGCCTTAGCTGCTTTCTTGGCTTCCTGCACCATATTATTGATGTTTTCCAAACATCTGTCCATTCCAACCAGCTGTGGAGGAGTAACCAAAAGATCAAAGTTCAGCAAAATTAGCACATGGCATCACTTACCAACCACTCACCCCACCCCCAACCAGCTCCCTCACCCCAATACCCCCACCTCTCAGAGAGGAGTGTATCAGTGGAATTGCAGAGGGCTGTAATGGCTGAGATGGACATATTTGTAATCAGTAAATAATTAAGGGTTATGGGGATAAGGTGGGAAAGTGGAGGCAAGGGTTATCATATCAGACCAGTCATGATGTCATTGAATGACAGGAAAGAATTTCAATGGGTTGAATGGCCTACTTCTGCTCTTATGTTTTATGGTCTTAAAGGAGGTGTCAGATGATTGGAGTGTGATAAATGTGTCATCCTTATTTAAGGCAGATTGTATGGACATTTTTAGTGACTGCAGGCCGATCAGTTTAACATCTCTGGTGGGTAAGGTTTTAGAAGTAATTAAAGAGAGAAAAGAAAAGTCAACAGTCATTTGGAAAGATTTCAGTGAAATGGAGTTAGCCAAGATTAGTGGCATAATGGACAGTGAAAAAAGTTATCTCCGATTGCAACGGAGTCTTGATCAATTGGACCAGTGGGCTGACAAATGGCAGATGGAGTTCAACATAGAACATTACAGCGCAGAACAGGCCCTTCGGCCTTCGATGTGTTGCGCAGGACAATTAGAAAAAGCAATGACCTCTAACCCTAAACCATTCCTTTTCGTCATAACTTGATCCTACTAACCTCTTAAACGCACCAAATTTGGAGCATCTACACTGCAGCCAGGCAGGCATTCCTACCTAACACACCCTCGGAAAGAACCTACTCTGACATTCATCCTATAACCACACCCCCTTAATTAAAGCATGTCCCTGTGCTAGCTTTCTCCAATCTAGGAAAAAGGCTATCACTGTACACCATATCTAAACTCTAATCATCTTATATGGTTTCATAAGGTCTCCTCTTAGC